>CAUYRH010087199.1:0-26282 GCA_963574655.1 Perodicticus potto
AGGAGAGTTTGCTCCTCTCCTGGGTCCTCTTGCCTAAAGGTTTAGTTTTCCCTCTACTTATAATCTTCTTTCCTGTAAATAAAATCCTGACCTACCACTATTCTTCTTTCCTGTAAATAAATCCTAACTTAACCACTACTCTTGTGGTCCACCGATTCCTTCTTCGAATCGCTTGAGACTAAGAACCTGAAATTCCGGTATCAGATTCTCCATGTTTTCTGGATTCAGGTCAAGGTGGAACATCCTGAGATATTGGCACAAAAGCCCTGAAATGCCTGCTCCAATCTCCAATGTCCTGTCTTTGTGAAGCAGGATTTTCTGTAGAGACAGAAACCGAAACAAGATTCTGAGTAGACGGGAAAGGAACAACACACTACCAGTGTCCCTGCCTGCCATCGCCCCTAGATAGGGCCATCTAGTTGAAGGAAAACAAGCTCCGAGTTCCCACTGGTTCTGCATCATTATTACAATGTCATAATAATGGAAATAAAGTGCACAGTACATATGCTTTGCTTGAATCTCCCACAAACCATCCTCCTCTCCCCCTGGTCTGTAGAAAAATTATCTTCCATAAAACATCCCTGCTGCCAAAAAAGTTGGGAATGGCTGAGTGACAGCATTAAATCTGGGCTTAATGAAGTTTCTTTTCTAAGTAATAGGCATTGTTCACCTCTTATTTTCCCTCTAACCAGACAAACTAAACACTACTTTACAGTTGCAGGCTAAGCATTATAAAGAGGATAGACTCGTCTCCTCTTAGAGGGATGAAGATAACTGTCTAGTTCAAGCTAAGTACAGTGGTATCTGTTAAAGCCCCATTTCAAGGAGGGTTCTAGTAGACATAGTGATGTGGTTAAATGAGCAAATGCAGATGAGAAGAGCTAGAGGGATTTGTTTTTATACCATATATTCATCAGAACCCTCACAATTTTATAAGACTAATTTAAGGAGAAAACTGAGGCTTATGTCCTCCTGAAAGTGCTTATGCCTTGCTCTGTAATGATGTCACATTTACTGCCCCCCCAAATGTGTTTGAAAATAAAGCATTAAAATTTAATTGAATTTCTAATAAATAGTTTTCCATGTACTTAATCTTGTAAGTGGAAATGCACTAACAAATACTGGGTTTATAATGAAGGCAGTATACCTGCAATAAAACACATACACAAATACACATTTAAGAAAGCAGCGGCCTTCACCATGATGGTATTTCATGCCCATGACTCATCACTGAGCACACGCTGCAGTTTTAAGAGATAAAACTTTAAAAAAGCCACCCTTCATCTGGGGTAAAAACCAATACAGCAGAGAGGAAGAAACGGAGCTTACAGAGACACGTTTGTTTTATATTTTCTGTATTTTTCTCGAAGTCAAAAGGAAGCGGTTAGGGATCAATTACATGTGGACTGCTTGTTTGCTTTGGAAGCGGGGGTGAAATTCAATTCCTGGCTGTCTTGTTGTTTTGTTTTCTGAATTTCTAATACGATCCCAGTTACAAAATTGAGACAGCTTGCTGAAATCTCCCACTTTCATTCCGCAGAAACAGACATGAGTGAGGGCGCCTAGAAGTCATCAAACACATCGTTTTTCTTTTGCTTTTAAACTTGCTCGTCCTTTACGGTCAAAAGTCCTCTTGTGTTCCCTTTAGTACTTTGAAAAAGGCATGTATACGGTTATAAAAAAATGACATGTCTTGAGCCCCAGGCTGACGCCTTTTTGAAACCATCATCATCTGAAAATGTATCTCGTTCTACAGTCACGTCTCACGCTATAACACAAGTGTTTTGATTTCCATTTTCTGCTTTTCGAGAGGTTCCTTTTACTTCTAATTGATATTTTTATGGTAAAGTCACATTTTGAACCGTATGGTTTAAAAAGCAATGGCTGCGCTGCTTTAGTTTGCCAAATACTCCCTAAATGATAAGAAATGAAAAAAGAAAATCAACTCCTACAACAAAAACTGATGTTTAATTTTCTACATGTTTTTCAGGCTTTTTTTTTTTTTTTTGAATTCTGAGTTAAAAAATTAATGGTTTATTTACACACACACATTCTCACATACCACAAAACTTTCTCAGTATGTATGTTACTTTCTACCACGGAACTTGCCCATTAGGAAGGACAGACTTGGTGTTCAGGGCCATGGGTTGCTGAATCCAAAGAAAGTTCATAGTTTCTTCTTGATAAGTTAATAATTCCTTACCCACCTCCTCTATGCACATTTCCACATAGTCATTCCTCCTACCATTGTTATTACCATAAAACATAGGAAAATAATCTAAATATAAATACAATTCTTTTTCTGGACATTTTTAAGGTCCTTAAAATATAGGTGGAACTTGGCTTTATGGAACGTGAAGCTTATAAAATTTATGTGAGAATCTTTAGGAAAAAGAATGAAAAACTACAAATTCAAAGTTACATATAAAAAATAAATGTTATTTGGAAGAAAATGTAATAAGTTATCTACTAGAACGATAAACACCCAATATAATAAATTCCAGAAAAATACACATTTTTTATTAATTTCCTAATACTTTTACCTATACTTTGACTATATTTGGGGTAGTATAATCTCTGGTCATCTCTGAATATGACAATGATTTTATACATATATATTTTTTACATGTAAAAGAATAGAAAGAAAACTTAGTCTTCCATCTATCAATCATGCTCAAAGGGATTGTTTGGGGTGAAGGTTTCTTGGTTTTAGATTTTTTAATAGATTGGAAAAGTTTCTTATCACTTCACAAGTTGTTATCAGTAAGGTTAGAATTACTGTGAAATTATTAAAAACTTTTATTAAATTTTTGTCATATATGAACATTTAAAAACACATATTATACTTTAAATACTGGTATAAGTCTTCCCTACACACAGAGACATAATGTAAAATTCTATTTCATGTAATTCCTATCAAAAAAAAAAATCATGTAATATATATGATAGTGTTAGTAATATATATATAGTGTTACCGGTGATGGTCCTTGTAGAAAAGAACTTCCATTTTTACCTGACATCACTGAGAATTGAACTTTCTGCCTACTGTTTTATGCCTCTGATGATTGCAAACAAACAATGTCGCCTTTCTGGTTGCCCCAGCTTACCACCTGGAGAGATTTTCCAGTCTGCGGTGCAGGGAAGATGAGCACAAGGAGAGCCCAGCATTCTCCCGAGTTGAGGCGACGAAGTTGAGAGACCTGAAAACCCAAAGCACCTTAAGTGCTTTTCTTTTCTGGACAAGAAATGAAAAGATTCCTCATAATTTCTTTGAAACAATGTCATATGTTTTGACAGTTTTTAAGTATTCATTAGCCTCCTGAATGAAAACAAAACCATTCTTTTATGATGGTTTATTATTTCACCTAAGTGCTCTTAACTTAGTGATTGCTTCCCTTGCTAGACGTACTACCCAACTTTGCCAAGAAACATGAAAAAATACTTAAGGTCACTAATCATCAGAGAAATGCCAATTAGAACCACAATGAGATACACCCTATCCCTGTCACAGTGACTATAATAAAAAAAACTCAATGAACAATAGATGCTGGCATAGAAGCAGAGAGAAACACTTCTGCACTGTGGTGGGATGGCAAATTAGTACAACCTCTATGGAAAACGGTGTAGAGATGCCTCAAATAAATACATGCAGGCAGCATTCAATCCAGCACTCTCACTACTGGGTGTCTGTTCAATGGAAAAGTCTGTGTGGATCTATCTGTAGCATACACGTAGCTTTGAAATGGGAGAGTAAAGAAAGAAAAGTGGGCAGAGAAGAAAGTTCCCAAAGATCTCTGGAGGAACTCCTTGTTGAAAGCAGTATAGATTTTTAATTTTTGGAATGAATAGACAGACCTTAATAATTACAGAAGACTATCCGTGAGTTTGTAGTATATCCAGTAAAATATTAGGCCATTGCTTTGCTCTGTTATCATCATACAGTAAAGATAAATGACCCAAATGATGTACTTCTAAGTTTATTTGTTTCACTGTTCTTTGTGTCCTAGTTTATAAACACTATCCTTGCTGATAAATTTAGCCTGGTAGTTTTGACATTTAGTAAACGATGGGTCTCAGCCTTTGTCAGGAGGTTTGAATATCTTGTTCAAATTTAATTAGCTCATTCAGTTGTTGTTTATTGAATCTTTTCTCTATCATATTCTTTTAGACACTTGGCATAACATGGTGAAGATTTCCTACTCCTAAGAGGACGAAAATGAGAATTTAAAGTTTTAGACTCCAGATACACGAACAGGAATGTTCAATTGCAATGATATCTATTTCTGATGCTGCATTTTATTCAATGGGTATTATGATCCCCCTAGAATATGCAGACCAAAATAAATAATGCAATGTATTGGGACTTGTACTATTTTCAGATACTTCTAAATTAGTATTCCTGAAATCTACGAACGGCTAACAAATGATGTCATTGTCAGAGACACAACATTCTATTCCCAAGATGAAAGCAGGAAAAATAAAATTCATGCCTCTTCAAAGGATTTAGAGGAAAGCAAACCCAATCAGGTTGTAGTCTGATAGTTCCTAAACATACTGTCTCCAAAAAAAACTTGCCTCTATCTTGTTTCAAATGAACTCTAAAATATTTCTCATATTTCAATCAGTGTAAAGTGAAAACTAACTAACCTGCATTTGTCAATTTATTAATCAATTATAATTGTAATAGAATATAATTAATTAAGAGGCTAATAAATAGTGTTCAATAAGTATGCAAAATAATGGGCATGATGAATAGTTGTAGAAAACAGATTTTAAGGTAAAAATTATGGTGTGGTGCTAATTACAGCCTAACAAAGCTGAAATCTAACAGAGCAATAGTAAGAATCATAAAAATTATCACATTTTCTTGCTTTGTATTTATGTTATCACAAAGACCAAATAGTCAAACGGTACAATTCTTATCTTTCATCACAATATTTAATGATTAGCAAATTTGCAGAGCAAGAAATCCAACATATAGTTGGATTCGTTGTCTATTTTTTTGAGACTTTGGGAAAAAAAATAAGCAGTTAACTGATGACTTCATGCTGAGCCTCAAAGTCAAAGCACTCTATGTCTTGTTTGACAATGTGTACGTTGCTTTCTTGGCATTATTATTGCTGATATTGCTTGATATTTCAATGCAGTAATCGTCTGTTTTCTTTTCTGAATGTATTTATCTTTGTTCATTCTTTATGTGTTTTTTGTTTCTAATCCTTATCTTAAACATTGTTATTGTTATTGAATTTTAAGCCTTTTAAATTCTGTGAAGGCAAAAAGGGGAAACAATGTGTATATGTAAAAATTAAAAATTAAAAAAAAAAGAAATCAACATATATAACTTCAGTATCTCAGAAGTCCTGAACCTGTCAAACACAACATCATCCTTTAATTGGAGATGTATTTTTAAGGAGAAACTAAGCATCACTTATACCCTGTTTACCTTGCAAATTCATTTCTAGATCACTGCTCAGATCAATTCTATCTAAAGATGTTTGCAAGAGGAAACATTCATGGTCAAGGTTTCATTGTTAACTCTTTCATTTTCAATATTGAAAATTTTCAAACATCGTTATCTTGGTAACTCACAGTATAATATTATTAGAACACCTGTTCTCACATTGTCATGGTATAAAAACTACATCGTAGACAATAATGGGTAATAAGGCAATGGTGAAGTGACATTTTCTCATACAATTTCATGCTTCAAACATTTCTTAAAAAATTGAAGCAATTCACAATAATTTCAGTAGTATTACAAAAATTTAAATAATATGATATTTCTCAAACACAAATGGGGGTGCCACAAATGTATACACATTTTAAGAAAAGAAATGTTTAAAATTATAATAACAAAAGATGAATACAAGCCACATTGAACACTGCTTATAATTACAGAAGTCAAAGGTGGCTTGAATATTACAAGTTTATTGCATTTTTTTTCTTTCTTAAAATTTGTATACATTTTTGGCACCCTCTGTATAATTTATAATATAATCACATACTTCTTTTCCATGATAATTTTTTATTCATTAGGGTCATTAAATAACTTTAATAAGTTGTAAACCCAGCCAAAATATTAACAAAAAATATGCCTACCAGCTCCATATTTTATGAGGAACTTATAATTATATGTTTTTGATATAATATCTACCTTCTAGAACATAAAAACCTTTATTATAAATTATTAAACGTATGTAAAAACTATGTCCAGATATGACAGCACACTGAATTACTGCACTATTGACATACAACTCTTCCTATGGCATAATACACGCCTGACTTGGGTTTAAGCCATAGCTATATATCAATTTCCAATGTCGCATCTTGATCTTTTCCAGAAATTCTCTGAGTATATTCACAGTGAATGATTTAAAACCTTTTCAGTCTATATCACCTGGGAGCCAAAACGTGTGCAAATTTTGACCTTTTAAGTTATTCTCTAGTGACACATTTTTAAACTGAAGTCAAAGAAATAAGGAAAAATTACTTAGTGGAGCATTAAATTATCTTCAGTGTTACACAGTTTTGTTCTTTTAAATAAAGTTTTCAAACTTAAGATTATTTATTTTCCCAGAGAGTGGGAATGGCGCTTAAGCACAAAATGAATTACACTGCTAGGAAAGCATGGAGAACAGAACGCTTGAGAAGCAAATGAGAAGAGAAGATAACTCAAAAACAGTTATTTTTTCCCGGATTTATGTTTTTAATTCTTCTCTCTTTTCTTCTTCTTTTTTTTTTTTTTTTTTGCAGTTTTTGGCCAGGGCTGGGTTTGAACCCACCACCTCCGGTACATGGGACCCACGCCCTACTCCTTGAGCCACAGGCACTGCCCTCTTGCCTTCTCTTTTTAACCCACTAAACTGAGGCTTTCTCTCCATTCCTCATTCTGACTTTCCTTGTCAAAGTCGCAGCTGTCTCTCTTCTTATTTACTAGCTACCACATAGTAAACCGAACCTGCCCATTTCATTTGAGAAAACTCAACCATTTTCTTTTCAAATACTTCCTTTTCATTGCCAGACTCCTCGTGTATCTGGTTTTCCTCCTTTCTACTCCTTGACATCTTCCTGCATTGTGCCCGTCCCTCCATCTCCTCAATGTTAGAATGCTCAGGACCCAGTCCCTGTCCGTCTTCCCTCGTTCCAGGCACGCTGCTTTGACAGCATCGTCAGGCGATATGGCTCTACATCTGACCACTCTCAAATTTAAATCTCAAAACAAAACTTCCCAGGACATAGACTATTCTATAAAACTAACCTTTCAGTATCTCCAGTTGAAAAATTTCATAAAATCCTCCAACTTCCACTTTTCTCCACCCGAGCTCCAGCTGCCAAGCCTCAGCTCCACCAAATCAACTTCTAATTCTCTGCCCCACTTTGGATGTTTGTTCATCTCAAACACGTAGGGTCATTTGACTCCCCGCTATTTTTTACTCTGTCTCCCAGTTAACACTGCCAGTTCTGTATTCAAATATATAAATATTTTGAGCATTTTTCTGTAACTTTCTTGCTACCACCATAACCCAAGTCACCATTATGGACTTGGATGATGGCAACAGTTTACCAGCTGGAGTCACCTCTTCCAGTCTAGGGGTGAATCCACTTCCCTCATCTGTGAATGGTCAGCACAGAGTCATAATGACAAAATATGTGTGAGATCCTACACTGTCTATAAACTGTAGATACAAACATATCCAATAATTTAAATCCATGAGTTTACAATAACACAGATTAAAAAATGACAATAAATAAATAAAATAAAATTCTCAATGATTATATCTATAAAATGCATAACATTATAGACTCATTATTTTTAAAATGGGCAATGGAAGCAAAATGAAGAAAAAATATTATAAAATCACTACGTTACATGCCTAAGAAGAAAATGTATCTAGACAATCATCGTGGATGGCTTGCCAATATTATGTAGATTATGTGCATCTGATAGAAGTATAAAATACTTACAAAAACAAACGTGAGAATATCTTGCAAACTAACAAAAATCTAAAGCTATCATTTTTGTCCTTTGATAAAACTGTCAACTTACAGAAAACACAACACAACAACATAATAAAAACACTTCACTAAACAAAAAACGAAAAATAAAGTAAAGAAAACGAAACTGAAAAATAAGCAAACAAAAACAATGAGGAATGTGTTAAATGACACTACAGAAATGCACTAAAAATATCTAAACTAGGGAACCATACAAGCCATATAAACTATTTCCTTCAACAAATATGTATATTCCTTATGGGGAAAAAATAAGAGAACAGAAAAAGAAATCAATAAATTTAAAAAGATTTAATAATTAACAAATGGCAATATTGGAATTTTGTTTTAAAATATTTTAAAATTCTTTATAAATTCAACAAAAATAATTAATAGCAAGGAATTTTAACTAAATTCCTGTTTTCTCCTTAAGAGATGTTGGCCTTTTCCAGAACTCCTTGCTTTTAGCAGGATATAACTGGTCTGAAAGATATACTTATAATATTTTTAATTTGCAGAGAATAACCAACTTGAAAAGTGAAGCTAGTTTTATAATTTCTTTACCACTGGGAAACTATCTGTATACAAATTCTAAGAAGCCACAAATTAAACATCTCTCTCTGTTTACGCTGACTACATACATGGTTAGTCCTGAATAATATTAAACTGAAATCTGTGTGTTAAAGGAGAGGGACATTTGGAGAGCCGGATTTCAATATATAACTCCCACCCAAGAGTTTGAAATACTATGCCCATACCTCTTTTCACTTCTATTACCAGACTTTTTAGTAAAATTTGGGTTTGGGTAAGATCTATGATTACTATGAATCTACTCTGATAAGTCAACTCTTGTGATAATTACGAAGACAATTGAAAACATTTGAACACTGATGGATATTTGATTTTATTAAGTGTATTAGGGCATTGCATTGCAAAGGAAACACCTGAGGCTGGATAATTTGTAACAAAAAGATATTTATTTGGCTTAAGTTTCTGCAGACTGTACAAGCATGGCACCAGCATCTGCTTCTAGATAGGGCTTTGGGGTGGAAAGTAAAAGAGAAGCAAGCATGTCTTAAAGGGAGGGAGCTAGAGAGAGAGGAGGAGGAGCCAGGCTCTTTTAAATAACCAACTCTCCATGGAACTAATGGAGAGAACTCATTCATTATTGAAGAGAGGGCTTCATTCTTAAGGGATCTTCTCCCATGGCCCAAACACCTCCTACGAGGTCCCATGTCCAACACTGGGAATCAACTTTCTATGGGCAATGTGGAGGGTGCAAATATCCATACTCTATTATTAAGGAAGTATTGTTTTATAGTTGTAATCATTTTGTTATCTTTGGGGCTTAAAAAACATCTTTACTTTTAAGAGTTATATACTGAAATACATGTGAATAAAATTATGTGATAGACTATATTCTTAAATATAGAGAAGAATAAGGGAGTAAAAACAAAATTGGCTAAATGTCAATGTTATGAAGCTAAGCCATGAGTACATGGGAATTTATTACACTATTCTACTCTTTCTATTACTGTACAGTTATTTTTAAAAAAAAGCATGATTTAGAAGCTTTGAAAATATTTGTTAATCATACAAAGAAATAAACAGATGTGGAATGAATTGCAGAGCAATGCAACATAAACAGTCATAAAACGTCATTTAAATATTGGTGGTTTTAAAAATTTGGGCACCTCTTCAATTCAAAGTAAAATTTGTTTTGATAATATTTATGTGGTGTGCAGAATATACACAAACCGCCTGCGAATCCGAAGGGAGCACCAATAGTTTTCATAAGAAAGAGAATTTAACTTGATTAAAAATGTCTGGTGTTACTGTAAGAGGGAAAAACTAGTATGGGAATAGTAGGTCTAAATTTAATATAAGTGCATGATTACTGAAATAAAATATATTTTATCAAAGGCTAAAAGAACCACAGAGAGTAATAAGGCAGCCTGACAGAAAAGTGTTCATGCTTCTTGGAAAGCGGTCAGGGCAAAGAAAACAAAAAAAGCTTAGGACGTGTTGCTGGAAGGCAGGAATATTTTCAAAGATTCCGCCGTATAAAAATTGATAGATAAGCAAGGTGATGGATGTGTTAATTAAATTAATTTAATTGTTTCACATTGTGTACATGCTTCAAAACATCAAATTATACCCATGAATATATAAAATTATAATTAGTTAATCAAAATACTATTAATAATAATTTTTCTAAACGAGATTTCTGTAGGGTAGCGTTCAGATGAACAGAAGGTGAATAGTGTATCTACCTAAAAATTTTGCCAGAGCAATAATAGCAAGAAGGAGAACAGCCATAGATTTTGCCTTTTGGAACAAGGTGAATCTACAAAAAAACTTGAGTGTACGATAACAGGAGAAAAATAAATTAGCATTAACCTCTAATTAAGCATGGTCAGATTGAGTTTATTGAAATTTTCTGAAAAGCTCTCAGGTTGATTATCACAATTCGTGAGCTTAAGGATAGCATGAATTTCAAACTTGTTTATGAACTTTAAATATTATCATTATTGCCCACCTGGTGACAAGAATGTTTCATTTCTGAGTAAACTAAATTATCTTCAAGATAAGACAATTGAACTAATAATATTAATTAGGTCAGCCTTATCTAATGAGTAGAAGTTTAAGAGACCGATGAAAAAAAACTCCCCAATTCTGATAGCAACTTTAGCTATGCACATCATATACGGCTGTGAAGGTGCAGATCCTTCTAGAAAAGCATTCTCGGACTTGTGGTTAAGCTTATGATCTTTATGAGGCCACACAGTGAGACTATATCCTTTTCCCTAAGCCAATGACCATCTCCAAATCATATTCACTCCATGGTTGAATAATAACATCATGAAGGCATCTTATCTTGGAACCATTGTAGAGCAATTGTAGGATAGCGTTGTTAAAATAGTTTCACATTTTTTATCACCCCAAAGAATTGACTTACTTTTTAAATAAATAGCTCTAGGGAATGTAATTTATCTAGCCTCACTGGTCCTGAATACAATACAGTTATCTCTCATCTGAACATCTGCTCTGACCTTCCAACTTGTCACTTGCTCACTACAGTTTATGAAAATCCAATCATGTGGATTATCACAATTTTACAAGGCTTTACATTTTACTCAAAATAAAACCATTTTTTTCTTCCTTTACAATTACCTACAGGCGTTATATAATCCAATCCCTCTTCTTTAATTTCCTCTCCTACCAAGCTTCCTCCTGCTTTTTCAGTTTTTGCTGCCCAGTGCTCTTTCTGTCCCTCAAACTCACCGGACACGGTGCTGCAATTTTGGTTATTCTAATTTTTGATCTTCCTGCTCCAACATATTAGTATCGCTCCCACCCGTCCCACTGTTGCAGTGCTTTTCAACCCTTTTTTTATCTCATGGCACACTTCAACCTATAGTTAAACTTCCAAGGGACACTTAAATTAGGTTGATTAAAAAAAAAAAAAAAGGAGTAAAAAAAAATGTTGCTTTAAAATTATTTTGAAAATAAATTTAATTAATGATCTCTAAAACGTTTTGTGCCACACCTATGATCCAGTGCTGCGGCCCACTGGTTGAAAATCACTGCTCTGTTAGAACAGTACTCAAGTGCCACCTTTTCAGCAAGGCCCCTTATGTGTATTATCTCTCTAATCTCAAATCCAATCTAGCACATTCTTCTCTACCTCCATGTTTTCTTTTTCTTTCTTTCTTGGTTTTTTTTTTTTTTTTTTTTTGAGACAGAGTCTCACTTTGTTGCCCCCAGTAGAGTGCCGTGCATCACAGCTCACAGTACACCTTGGGCTCAAGTGATGCTCTTGCCTCAGACCCCCAAGTAGCCAGGTCTACAGGGCCCACCACAACACCTATCTATTTTCAGAAACCAAGTCTCTGCCCTTGCTCAGATTAGTCTGGAACTCCTGAGCTCAGGCAATCCACCTACCTAGGCCTCCAAGAGTACTAGGATTACAGGCGTGAGCCACTACACCTGGCTGTTTTAATTCTTTCCATAGCTATCAAACACAATATATTTTTTAACTATATATTTTTCCTGATTCCTCCTACTAGAAAAGAACTCCATCAAGGCTAGAGTTCAAGCGTGCTTATTTCTGCATCTGTGTTTCTAGCATCTAAAGCAGTGCCATTTAGATCACAGGTAAATTAAAATTTACATTAGTTGAAGAAATAAAATAGCTACAAATATCCACAATAATATTTTTAAATTTTACTTCTACAGTCCTTGTTAAATATTAAAATATTTTGATAAAATACATAGAATTAAATTTCTATCTCTATGCAATTTCACTCAATAGATATGGAAAAATAAATAATAGAAGAAAGCTGGATACAAAACTTTAATTTCAGATGATCACGGACATTACTTGTTTTGGAAATTGTCCTGTTTTGTCTACAAAGCAGAAACATTTTTCCATCATTTTATCAAGGCAGGAATTGTCTTGCTTCTTTGATGAAATAAAGGAAATTTATGCACCTATTTTGTAAGTAAGCACTTTCTATCTTTCATTTTGATAAAAATAAATAAATAAATAAACTCCGGGGAGTTATGTCCCTAAATAAGCAAGAGATTCTGGTAGTCACTACTAAAAGTCTGCAATACACATCTACTCCAAAGTATTTCTGTCTTTCCTCACTACAGCCACTTTCATTAACTTACTTACTTCAAGCCATACTATTGCTAGGTACTCTTTATCCCTTCACCATTTATTACCTTAGCCTTTATAGCACCCAATTCTTATATGATAAAATGTTCTGATTTCTTTTCAGGAAATGAATTTCAAACTTGTTTATGAACTTCAAGTATTATTATTAGAGCTCACCTGGTGGCACAAATGTTTCATTTCTGAGTAAACTAAATTTTCAAGATAAGACAATTGAACAAGTACTAATTAGGCATGCACAAATCTGGATTATTCTTCACATCTGTGTTTTCTAACATGCTGCTAGATCACAGTCTTTGGTCAAATCTAGCCAAACTATTAATAGTTTTCTAAAGCATCCACATTTTGCCCTCTGCAAGAAGTTTCTTTCATCTTTTCTCCTAACAAATATCTGCTTATTCTTTAAGCCAATTCAAAACAGTGCATTTTGAACCTATGGATTATTTTATCAATTTTTAACACTATATTTTTAACTTTTAACACATTTATAAGCATCTGTCTCAGTGCTATAATATCTTTGTTGTTGGGGCTGTGTTATATCATTTTTTGACTCTAGTTTCTAGCAGAGACCATTTTCTTATTTTCTTAAAAGACTATTTCAATAAATAAAAGAAATTCATAGCATTGATAGATCTCCTCCAAATATAATTTTGAGCATAAAATAAAAATCATGATATTTCTAATTTGTTCATTTGTTTCCATATTCTATCAATTTTCTTTTCTTTAGAATTCCTACAATTCTGACTTTTATTATTTTATTTTATTTTTGAATATTATGGGAGTACACATGTTTTAGCTACACAGTTTGCTTTTGTACTCTTTAAGTCAAGGATTAAAGTGTTCCCTTCACCTAGAAAGTGTGCACATTTGGTGTAAATTTAGCCATCCCCTCCTTTCCCCTCCCCCCTGCTTAATTTCTAATAAGTTTTACTTTCCTATGTGCACATAAGGGTTGATGAATTAGTTCTCATTTGGTACAGAGTACACGTGGTGTTAGTTTTCTCATTCTTGCAATACTTTACTCAGAATAATGTTATCCAGACCATTTCAGGTTTTTACATTACCATTTTTTAATGGCTCAGTAGTACTCCATGGTAAATATATATCACATTTTTTTAATCCACTCACATATTGGTGGGCACTTGGGTTGTTACTACATCTTTGCAATAGTGAAATGTGCTGTTATGAACATTCAAGTACAAGTATGTTTGCAATAGAATGTCCCTTTTTCCTTTGGGTAAACATACAGCGGTGGGATTGCTGGGTTTTGAGGTACCACAATACTTTCCATAGAGGAGTACTAGCTTGCAGTCCCACCAACGGTGTATGAGAAGTTTTCTCTCTCTGCATCTTCTCCAGCATCTGTTGTTTTGGGACTTTTTAAGAGTCATTCTCACCCTAGTTAGGTGATATCTTATAGTTGTTTTGATTTGCATTTCTCTATTGATCAAGGATGTTGATCATTTTTTTTCATGTGCTTATTGACCATTTGTCTCCCTCTGTTCCTGTATTTAGTCCACCTTTTAATAGGGTTGATATTTTCTTACTGATTTGTTTGAGTTATTTGTAGATTCTTATAATTAACTCCCCTTCCGATGTACAGTGAATATTTTTTTCCCATTCTGTAGGTTGCCTATTTGCTCTATTAATTGTTTCCTTGGCTGTATAAGTTTTTTTAATTTAATCAGATCCTGTTTGTTTATTTTATTTGCTTCTGAGATTGCCTTTGGGGTCTTCTTCATAAATTCTTTGCCTAGGCCAATATCTGTAAGAGTTTTTCCTACCTTTTGTTCTAGAATTCTTCTGCTTTCATGGCTTAGGTTTAAGTCTGTCATCCATCATGAATTAATTTGTTTTGAATGATGAGAGGTGTGAATTGGTTCTAGTATTCTAAATGTGACTATCCAATTTTCCCTGCATCATTTATTGAATAGGAATTCTTTCCCCCGTGTATGCTTTTGTCTGCCTTGTTGAAGAAGAGGTGGTAGTATGAATATGGTTTCATATCTGGGTTTGCTGCTCAGATTCATAGATCTACATCTCTGTATTTGTGCCAATACTATGCTGTTTCAGTTACTATAGGCTTATAGTATAGCTTGAAGTCTGGTAAAGTGATGCCTCCTGCTTTGTTCTTATTACATAAGGTTACAATGGCTATTTAGAGTCTCAATACTGAGAAGGTAGGTACTCTTCCCCAACTCATTCTATGAACCAAATATCACCAAAACACAGAAAGAACTCAGAGAGAAAGAAAACTTCAGACTGATATTAGTTAGAATATGTATGTAAAATGTTTCAATAAAATCTTAGAAACTGAATTCATCAGCACATAATAATAATAATAATAATCCATCATGACCAGGCGGGCTTCATCCCAGAGATGCAAGGGTTGTTCAACATAGGCAAATTTATAAGTGTAATTTACCATATAAACAGAAACAAAAGCAAAGACCTTTTGATCCTCTCAATAGATGTAGAAAAAACATTTGACAAAGTCAGCACCCTTTTATGATAAAAACACTTAACAAAATAGGCATAGATGGGATACACCTCAATATTATAAAAGTGATATACGGCAAATTAACATCTAGCGTCATATTAAACACGGAATAATTGAAAGCATTTCAGTAGAACTAGAACCAGACAAAGATGCCCAGTATCACTCACTCCTATTCAACATTGTACCAGGCGTCCTACCAAGAGCAATCACACAAGAGACGGAAATCAAGGGTATCCAAATGGGGAAAGAGGAGGCCAAACTATCACTCTTCGCTGACAATATGAACTTAGATCTAGAAAGCCCCAAAGATTCTTCCAGGAGACTCCAGGATTGGATAAGTAAATTCAGCAAAGTCTTAGGATAAAAGCTCAATATGCCTCAATCAGTAGCATACATATATGCCAAGAACAATCAAGGCGAGAACCGAATTAAAGACTCAGTATCCTTCATAATAACAACAAAGAAAATAACATACTTAGGAATGTATTTAACCAAGGAGGTGAAAGATCTCTACAGAGAGAACTATGGGACCCTGAGCATAGTTCCCTAAGGAAATTGCAGATGACATAAATACATGGGAAAAACATGTTGCGCTGATGGATCAGGAAAATTTAACATAGTTAAATTGGCTATTCTGTGCAAAGTGATTTACCCATTTAACACAGTTCTGACTTTCTTTTAGAATTTCCAGATATGTCATCATAGTGATATTCCTCAAAATTAATTGTTTTGAATTTATTTTAGGCAAGAAAACTTGTTTAATGTGTCTATTGTCAAGTTAAAAAGAAACAAGTATCTTCTTATACAACTTTCTCCTTACTTCAAATTCATTGGCCAGTTCTTCATTGTTGACAGGAAGAAGTCCAGAGTGTGATTATCTATTTAATTTTTCATTTTAGTGAGAGCTTAAACTGTCAGTCAAATCAAAATTGGGCAGACACTCAGTTTTTAACAGCATAAAAATGCCAAAGAAAATTTAAGTCCTCCTTTTCTTCTATACTTTGCTTTATTGAAATTTTACAATCTATATTAATAAAACTCATAAAACTCTCTTTCCATTGAATGAAACATAAACTCATCTATGAACACACACAGACAAACACAGACAAAATACTCCTTGCTGTTTTTTCCTTTCTTTTTTTTTCAAACTAAACGTTTAAGATATTAGTTCCACTCTATATTTGTAGGGTTTCGGGTTCTCTAAGAACAGTTAACCAGTCCACACTTAATCCTAAAAACCTAGGTACTACATCAGCTTATATTTGGAAATAATATGAAAGTACATTTTGTTTAAACACTTTCTGGATGCTTGAATATTGTATAACTTTTCTAGTAAATGTTCATCAAACCTCACATCTCTAAAGTGAGCATTTCTTTTAAATTGAAGAAACCCCCAAACTTTTGAATAACTCAAAGACAAAATAAGTTTTCTGTGAATCTTACCAACTGGCTCAAAATCTACTCTTTGGAGGGCAGCACCTGTGGCTCAAAGGAGTAGAGCGCTGGCCCCATATACTGGAGGTGGCAGGTTCAAACCCAGCCCCGGCCAAAAAAAAAAAAAATCTACTCTTTGGCATATTACTGAAACTTTACTTTAACCTTCAGATATAAAGTCAAAGTATTTGAAGGGTGCTCTAAGGATTCACTGAACTTATTATTTACATTCTCTCACTATTTTTAATGTTATGAAATTCTCAAAGTTCAACGAAGGATGCGTGTAAAAATTAGCATACAATTTCAGATATCTTAAAATGAAAAAATTCTTGGAGGTTGAAGGGGGTAAGCGGTATAAGAGTGACAAAAACATCCCCAGGCTGCTGCCAAAAATCGTGACAAACCACATTTTTAACCATGTATTTTTCCATCTCCCACACTAGTTTTGACCTTCTAATCCTTTCTATTGTGGTCAAATGCTTGAATTTTATACAGGCAAAAACTTTCTTGACAACAAACCAAGACTATTAACTTGTCTTTTTGACTTATTTTGAAATGCAAGAAATTTTACTTTCTCCACGTTTGTCTGTCATACCTTATGATGTTCTTAAATTTTCCTTTTTAAAGAATTTTTCCCACAATGAAAACAATGTAAAATACGGAAAGAAAAAATAAACATCATGACCTACTCCATACCCCTTCCCACCACTGATTGCCTGAAGAAAGCATTGTTGACAAGATCATAAGTATAGCATCTTTCATAATTTCTTCCAAATGGATAGAAATGTGTGTAGGATATATGCATGTGTGTATGTGTATGTGCGTGTGTGTATACATATATATTATACATATATGTATATATAACAATGTATATATATGTATAACATGGATATATATTATATGTATATATAACAATCTTCATATATACGTATATGAGGATTGTTTTGTTTTGTTTTTATTGTTGAAGTTAATTTAACTAAATCATATATATTAACCTACATTTTCCTTATTTAACAATGTATTGTATTCTTTCCTCTAGGTCAATAACAACAATCGCACTTGTGTTCATAGCTATATAATGTTCAGTGATATTTTTACCTATTATTTTCATAAAGATTGTTCCAGATGTGTGTTTTGTAGATATTTTGTCAGTCTTTGGCTGAATGATGGTAACTTATTAATGCTTTGTTTTGCATTTTAGATTGAGACTCTTGGACTGTCTTGTAAAATCTTCTGCCATGCTCTTCTATTTTTCCTGTTGTGAGATATACTCCCTACATTTTCATGAAGTCATGATTTGCTCGTCAAAATAATTTATCCATAAATCCCAGTCTTACTCGGTTTAACCAAGTGGAGCAGGTATGCTTAGCAGTATTTAGAATTGACTCTTCGACTTGATAAATTAGCTCTTTGAACACATATAACCTAGGTTCATTTCACTTGGATGACAATACCAGTAAAAATATTATTGCACTACAATACTCTAAGGATTGATACTCTAAAACCCTAAGCAAATGCCCGTCAGGTGGAAAGGAATGAAAGCTTTTTCTCCTTAAGAAAACACACCTCTTTTCTTCTAACTACTTTTAACTGAATGTAGACACAAGAAGATCATCTGTGATCTGCCTACATTAGATTTCAGTGTGTTATAGAAGATTCAACAATCACTAAAAAGCATAACTAGCTTTATTTATTCTAGCTTTATGATCCCTTCTCACGAAATGGTGAAAACTAACAGTGAAGCCAGTCATGACTGGGTTTAGTGAAAGGCACCAACTTGATCTTAGAATAACTTGTCTTAAGTCCTGGTGAGGTAAAACTTTGAGAGGTATCTTTACTTCGTTTATAAAGTGGAGGTAATTTTACCACAACAATTTAATTTCTGCCACAACATGTGACACCCAGCTATTTTTTTTTTTTCTATTTAGTAGAGGTAGGGTCTCAGTGTCTTGCTATTGCCCAGGCTGGTCTAGAACCCCTGAGCTTGAGGTATCCACCTGCCTCAGCCTCCCAGAGTGTTCAGATTACAGGTGTGAGCCACTGTGCACAGCCAGTTGGGAAATCTTCCTGATTTAGTTCAGCAATTGTCTCTTGAGACAAATTTGACTTTAACACATGAAAAAGTGGCATTTTATTTTATCCAGATGCCACTGATATGTTTACTGAGTTCCCTTTTTTAAGTCCCTACATAAATCCTAGCATGATTGTTTTTAATATTTCCAGCTGTTCTATTTAAGAAGGAATTTTCTTTTCTAAATTATATATACAAACTTTAAATCGTTTATAAGGGACAAAGTATCACTTAACAGAGACTCACAGAAATTTTCCAATAGTTTCATAATTCTCTTTTAGTAACCCAATAGCTATAAATATACTGGTTTCAGAAATACTTGTGTAGAATATAAAAACAACCACAGTAGCCTACATATCGTTAATGGAAATAAGAAACTTAATAGCATTTTTCATCCCACTAAAAATATCCCTGAACAATGGTCCAGAAAAAAGTGACTATTCATTCTTTATTATTATTTCTA
The DNA here is from genome assembly GCA_963574655.1 of Perodicticus potto. Taxonomy (NCBI): domain Eukaryota; kingdom Metazoa; phylum Chordata; class Mammalia; order Primates; family Lorisidae; genus Perodicticus; species Perodicticus potto. The sequence continues at coordinate 19,142 of CAUYRH010087199.1, forward strand.
GAATTTAAAAATAAGTTAAGAAGTGATGCAGTTACAATAAAACCTATTTAAATGTGTGCGATCTTTGAAAAAATGAAAAATTAAGTTTGTTATCAAGATAATTTAAACTTCAGAAGTAATTTTTTGGGGTTACCTGGAAATTTTAAGTAAATGAGCCTTTTAGCTCAATTTATTCAAAGTGACCTTAATACTTCATGGTATTTTGTGCTAAGACAGGAAAAAACTGGCTTCCCTTTTTGTAAAATTAAAAATTATAGTGAAGATAAGGCCAAATCTATACTATATTTCATGAAACCTGTATAAAGTTCTCTTTAAATGATTTGGTTGAACCTTCCACATCCAAGTCCTTTTAAGAAAAGTAGTTCTGTACATTGGTCCTATATATTTTTTAAAGTAAATGTTTTTCTCTTTCTTGATTATAGTTTTTTCAAATGCCATCAAGTGCTAGTTTGTCTTTGAATACCCGTAATGGTCTAATGGAGAAAAAATGACATAGGGTCTTTACATTTCTCAACAATAAAGTGGGCTCAGAGGCCATGAGTGTCGTGAGCAGGTGGTGACAACAGGAATGTCTTCCTCTCATCCTCCTCCCGACCAGGGAAAATAATTTGCTATTTTAAGAGGTCTGAGTCAGAACTCTCAGCATACGTAATATATAATGATATCTCTAACTTCTTATATTTTGTAAATATTAGGATTTTTGTAATTGCTTCAAACATGCTCTTTGAAAGGTTTAGGTACATCCCAAACCCCTGTTCTTCTCAGAATTCTAATTTAAAATTAATTTTTAACAGTGTATCTACTCCATAACATGTTGAATTTACATTTTTATTTTAACTGATTAAGATGAGTTTTTATTTTCTCAGCCTATTTGATAATCTTTAATAGAGACCATAGTTGAGCTTAGTGAAAAACAAGGTTATTTGAAAGAAGTAGCAAATCAATGAATGAAAAGGAAAAGAAAAAAGAAAGAAAGAAATTTTAATATATGAGCAGGAAATAAAATAGTGGAACATTAATGTCAAGAGATACCACGCTCAGTTAATATATGCTCCTGGCTTATTGAATAGTTAACATAGTATTATAGCTAAAGGGTCTGCATTACCTGGATCTTACTATAAATACAGAATTTTTAGGGCATACCTAGGAACTCTTGAATCAAAATCTATACCTTAACGTGATCTTCAGGTAATCAGTTGACAATTTAGTTTTTACTTAAGGGACAACAGATAAATTGTGGAGCTATTGATGGTGATGATGGTGATGATATGAGTAATTATAAGCAAACTACATACCCTATAATAGACCTTATTGTAAGTGCCATGTATTATGTGTCTCATTTAGTTCATATGATAATACTTGTGATTTAGATGTTCATAAGAGATTTCTGTTTCATAAATGATCTTAAGATCTTGATAACCATGTCATGGTACATATACAAGCATCAGAAAAACTTATGCTAAAGAATACAAACATGTCTCATGCATAAACTATATCAGTATTATAATTATTTCAGAAAGAAGTTGAAATATTTTTTTGTTATATTGTTTCACTGGTTTGTTGGCATATTGTTTTAATTTGTAATTTGTTTCAAATTTAGATAATCATAGTCTGTTATTCTATTCTATCAAGTAAAAGAAAAACAAAAATACAAATAACAATAGACATTTATCTGAGAAATAGATGTTTAAATAAAGTACAAGGTGAAATTTCTTTTAACTTTGAATGGGCTATAATTAAATTAATGAACTTTTTTTTTTTTTATTCAGCACCTACATTTTCTCTGAGAATTTAAATAATTCAAATACAAAGCTGTTGGAACTTGAAAGTATTCTGAACCATAAGAGAAAGGTTGTTACACAACCTGAGTCAGGTAGCAAGCAGCTGTAACTTCTGCTTTATTTTTATTTTCCACAAATAATTAGGAAGACCAAACAGTGTCAGTCATAGACCTTTTCAGATTACTATCCTTTCTCAGACAGCAATGAGGTCATCTTCTTTGGAATGTAGAAATCTGTAACCAATCAAATTGCTGAAACATATGCCCTGGTCTAGGATAGAAAATGTAATATTGCTAAAATTTCTCTGACTCTGCCTATATAAGTGAAACCTTATCTTGACTCTAAAACTCTGACCCCCATTTGTTTGGAGTCTGTGCTGTCCAGGTTTCTGTTCTTAAGCTTTTTATTCAAATAAACTCTATACTTATTGTATTTTTTGAATCTCATTACTTAAGGTTGATAACTTTAAAAAAAATGGTTCTTCAAAGAAGAGAAAACAGTTTCAAATGAAAACAAGATGTCAAGACTTTTTTAATTGGCTATGCCAAGGGATAAATTTCACTGAGGGAATTTATTGAGTCAAATAGCATGTAAATTCTACCTCTTATGGATAAACTCACATCCTCATCGTTCATGTTCTGCACATCACTGGGAGAACCAGAGACCAGACTTCCCTTATCCCTAGTCATTAATCTGTCATAGATTAACTGTCTCCTTTATTGTCCTATACCCAACTCAAACCTGATGGTATGAAAGACCCCACACTGTTGTATCTTCAGTATGGAATGTTAAATATACCTTTGTTGAAGGTAAAGACAACCTTGACTAATCATATCATTGTACCTAAGCATTAAACTTTATATATAAGGGGCTTCCTACTAGGATTTCCCCCTCCACTGCAGGTAGTTCTGTTCCCCCTCCTTTTGCTTCCCTTTCTTTTGTTTTTCATGCTAATCAACTTTTTCTCCCTGTCAATAAACTTAAAAAAAACAAACTTTATATTTATAGAAAGAGGATAAAATATCGTCAAGCTTCCCCAAATTATGTCCGTATAAAGAATCCCAAATTTTACATTTGGGAACACTTACTTTTAGTCTTTGAAGTCTGTGTTGTCTGTTTGGTTATTCTCAAAATTCGTGCTTGAATAAATTCTCTTTAAATTACATCCTGACTTCTTTGATCATTTTAGGTTGGTACCACTAACCTTGAAGATAATTCTTATGCCTCTCTAAAGGAACTTTCATAAATAATTTCAACAGCAAATTAATATTAATTGAGAATGTTATTTTTTAAAAGATGCAGTTTAAAATTTTTTTTATTTTAGTTTCTATTGCAAAGACTACATAAATGCTCTTGACTTGAATGAGTATAAAACAATAAACATTTTCATACATTGTTCTGAGTACTGAATAATTAGATTAGGTCATATGTAGAGGCTTCTATATGCAGTTATTTCTGAGTTGTCCTTGTCTTAACAATGCATCCTTCACATCCCCCAGTGTTTGAAGGATTCCCTGGAATATAGCTCCATAGCCAGTAATGTAACTTCCCCACTCTCTTCTGGGAGTTCCTATTATTATCACTGCACATATATTTAAAATGATACTAAGATCTGAGGAAAAATATTTTTCCTGAATTAAAGACTCCTTAGACAATACAGAATTATATGAGTTTAGGTAAAACGGGAAGAGATCAAATCCTCTAGATAAACACTTTCCAATCCACATACTATAAAGAAGTTTCCTCCAAAACTGGCCTAGATCACAAGCTTTACATACTGCATGGAAAGCTCCACTACATATTGTACAAATTCGTAAAAGTCTACGAATCCAATTTTTGTCTTAAAGATGCTAAGAATCTATTTGGGCAGGTCATAATTCAGCATGACAATGAAATCATCTCTATGTAACTGGACCTAGGGTCCTTCTCTCACCTCCAGACTGCTAATTAAGATTGAAGTACTTGCAAAAAAAGCAGCAGGGGTGGCTGAGGGGGAGAGGACCAGTGGGAAGACTAGACTGTCAAAAGCAGGATTCTTTTTTATGCAAACATTGATATGACACAAATTTTTCTAGCCTTATTTTGCAATTAAATTGCTGTAACAAAGGAAATCATATGCTCTTTTTTAATGATGCTTTAACCATTTTTAAAAATATTACGTAGTAAATAGCCACATATCAACCCAGGTCTGTCTAACCTCAGTGACTAAGTGTGAGGCCCTACAGAGAACTCTAAACTTCATCTTATCCTTTTGGTCTCTGCCCAAGTCTTGTATCAACCAAAGCTACTGATACCCACTAGATCATACGTGGAATCCAGGGAGTGTGACAGAGTGCTGGTTATTACCTCCCAGCACCACTTAGACCAGACAGAAGGCTATAACTGCATAACCCAAGTAGTATGGACTCTATCTATGAAAATTATGCTTGTGGCGGGCACCTGTAGTCCCAGTTACTCGGGAGACTGAGGCAGGAGAATCGCCTAAGCCCACGAGTTGGAGGTTGCTGTGAGCTGTGACTCCATAGCATTCTACCGAGGGCGATAAAGTGAGACTCTGTCTCTAAAAAAAAAGAAAGAAAGAAAGAAAATTATGCTAAGTCTAAGAACACAGCCCTGTCTCTAAATAGAAGTTTTAAGGAGAAGCTCTTGATGAGTATGTAGGACTTAAGTATTTCAGTAGTGTGATAGCTTTAGAAGAGTAGTTGCTATTTTGGGGAGATGAAGAGTAGTGAAAATATATTTTCCAAAAATTATGAAATAGGAAAATATAATAAAGGTTCTAGAGAGTTTTTCTTTATACATCAAAACTTAAGTTTTTTTAGGCAGATATGTACTGTTAGTTTACTGCTCTTGTGCTTTATTAATACCCCAAGAATCATCATTTTTTGGAATACATTACATTTGACTGACACACAAGATCAATCCAACTCATAATAAAGTAGTGGCCTAACGTTTACATCTTTAAACATTAATTTTGATTATTAAAATATCATCACCATCCTTGTAATTTTTACACATTCGTATTCATAATTTAGTTTGTATTTTATTGTTATTTTTGCCTTTTAAAGAAAATATACAAATTGTATTATATAAGTTGCCCCTCTACTTTACCTTATTCTTAGTAATACATGTCATCTAGTAGCTAAAATTGTGAGAGTGGAGAGGGACACAAGAGACAGAATTAGCTTTTTCATAGTTTGTACTTTCACTGAAGGTTTAATGCAATGCTTCTTCTGTGGTATTTTGCACATATATACAGGCATGCTTCTTATTTTTTGAATTGATTTTCAATTACAGTTAAACAGGAATTTTTAAGGAGTTTTCACTTTAGCAAGATTCGGTTCCCTGGCATTCTTTCAATGATTTCCTTTCTCCAAGATTGGTTTTCGTGGCTTCATTATTTACAAGGTATTCAAAGTTTTCAGCTCTTTTCTTCTCATTCTGGTTCTTTTTTTGGGTGGGGGGGACTTTCCTTTATAAGCACGTGGAGGGCCTGTGCAGGGCTGACTTTAGAAAGTGCCTTTGGAATAACTGAGAGACTGTCCTTTATGAAATGTCACTTCTTCTCCTACCACCATGAATCACCCTCCTTTAGCATTCTTTCTTATTTTAAAATCCCTTTATCTAGAGCTCATTTAGAACAGTGTAGCCAGGTGGAAAGAGGGTTAAGCTGAAAGCCAGGGGAGGCAGTTTGAGATGCTGGCTCTCACTCTGCACATTCACTCACTCTGTGGTTTGAACGTTTCTGTGCTTGTTAGAAAAACAAAATTGCCTCCTTTCCTTTCTGTCCTTGCTCTCCTTACCATTCGCATCCCTTTTGTCCTTTCCCTTCCTTCTATACTTCAAAGAGGTTTGAAGGATAAATTAAATACCTTACCAAAAACTTTATATAAGCAATGGGATGTTTTTAGCAAAAGAGTGACAAATCAGTGTGCATTGTAAAGAAGTCGTTCTTTTATCCAATATAGAATAACAAAATACATAATTATAGGAGCATGATAGGGGAATAGTGCCTTTACTCAAAGCCTGTTAGACCCCGTTGCACCAGGTGCCATATAAACTTTATTTTATTTATTATTCATTGCTATACTGTGACAAGTGTATACAATCTTAATTATACCGATAAGAATATAGGTCTTGGAATTTTAGTTATTTTCATATCAATTTTGTTAATTCATGAAAAAAGATTTAAATATGAGTATTGATTACAATCTTGGGAGAGGGAAAGATTGGGGATTAATCCTGCTTAATGGACATGGGGCCTCCTTTTTTGGAGTGATGTAAATGCTTTGGATCTACATAGAGGCAGTGCTTGTACAACATTGTGAATGTACTAAATGACTGTGAATTTTTCACTTTTAATCACACACACATAACACACAACTTAGTGTGTGTTATGTAAATTCTTCCTTAATAAAACAAAAAGGGTTATTGAAAAGAGATTATCTTGCCCAGTATTATGACTGTATTAAAACAAAATGGTGAGTTAACATTTAGGTGTAGCAGAGCCCCAAACTGCGTGTCACATAACCCAGACATGCACAAGAGAGAAAGTTTGACCTCTAACAAAAGCCAACACCAAGGATTTCTCCAATCAAACAAGAAGAGGAGATGACCTGAATTTGAATGCTGAAACTCTTTCAGAAGTGAGAGGTCTATTGGCTGGAAAGATCTGTGGCTATGATCTTCCTCAACACACCCATAAATGGTCAAATTTGAAACCTTCTAATCAGAGCCTACCCAACCAACATGCCTAAATCCTTTCCCTTGCCCTCTGAGTCCAACAATTGTTCCAGACCCTAAACTGGGAAAACAGATTTGAGTCCACTTCGGTCTCTCCCCTGACAGTTTTTGAAATAGCAGTCTTTTGCTTATCCAAACTGGCACCATTGTTATTGACTTCTGTGTACATTAGGAAGTAAGCCCAATTGCTCAATATTAGTGTTTTATATTAACATAAAAAAGAGTAACTCCAAAGTCACCACACTTTACTGAAGCAGAATTATAGGTGAGAAAATGAAAGTGTAAAATTGAAGTTAACTGAGTCACGGAGATAGAAAGTTGGACCCCACTTTGATGCAATCATTTATAAAATTTATTACACCTGCAGGGGGCTGATACCATAAACGCATGCATCCACGAATGCCAGGCGGGCAATCCTTTTACACCATTTTTCTTGTGTGGTCAGCAAAGCAAGCTAGCGCAATACAGAAGCCAATCATAGCAGTTAAGGCAGGATCGCAGGGTGGGGGGTACATATTGGTTCATGAATCATAATATACATCACAAGTTCATTATTTTATGGGTCATAAGGTACATGGTTCATATATAGTTCAGGGGTACAAAGTACGGGCATAAGA
>CAUYRH010087201.1:0-13886 GCA_963574655.1 Perodicticus potto
GAGGAAGAGCTTTTAGCCATCTTCGGTGTTTCTTCAGAACATCTCTGAGGTCTGCTACATAGAAGGCATCCTTATCATCAGAAGAGGAAACTTCATTGACTTTTTTGATCCAGAATGTCCTTGGCAGTAAAACCTTCATCAAGCAAGTGGCAGTCAAACTCCTCATTACTAATATTGTTCATGGTTTCTTGATGTTTCTTTGAAAAACTAAGACGGAATTTAAAGAAATACTTCCAGCTTCTCACAAAGGCAATTCTCCAGGAATTCTGAATCCCACTGTGTGTGTCCTCCAAACAAGTGGAAACGTTCTTAGAGCATCCGGGGGCTGCAGGCCAGCCCCATGGAGAAGCCAGAAAGCCGGAGCTGCAAGAGCACTTGGCTGCCCCTGCCGCACCCTGCAGTGCCTGGCTCCCGCCTGCAGGAGACGCCGGCCAGAGGTGGTGCCTGAGGCCAGGGAGGCAACTTCAAGGACTGACCTCCACATTTTCAATGTGAATAGAAAATGGGCTATGGAAAAGCTGTATGTCCTGTTCATGGAGATGAAGCTCTTTAAATCTAAATTGGAACTCCTTTTGCAACTTTCCCAGTGAATCCACACATGTTTTGTTTGGGAATGCAACGAGTGGTTTTTCCGCTAATAGATTTTGCGGCCCGGGATGAGTCCACTGCTAAACAGGATAGGCAGTGGAGGCAAAAACACCCAACGGGCCGGATAAACGTCCTTGGCGGGCCGCATGTGGCCCGTGGGTCGTAGTTTGAGGACCCCTGCACTAGATCATTTCCTGAAAAACTGCGGTTTAAAACTTACTAGTGCAAAAACAAAAAAACTTACTAGTACACTTTCCTTCAAATGCGAAGGGAGGGAAGCTGGCTCCACTGAACAACACTGCCTGTCGGGCACTGTGCTGATTTACTTTACACACGCCAGCGCCAGCATGTTTAACTCTCAGAAACTCTGGGAGAATTATCTTTCCTGTCCTGGTAAGGACAGAGGCTCAGGCAGCTGCAGCACTGCTCTGCAGTCAGTGGCCTCAGTTCCCAGCCTGGCCTCCAGCATTTGCCTCCTTCAGACTCTTGCTCACCGATCACTCATGGATCTGTGGGAAGGGTCTGGTTAATATGCAGATTCTAGGTCTATGGTGGGGTCTGGGATTCTACACTTTGAATCACTCTCGGGGCTGTTGTAGCACGCTGCTTAGGTCATTCAGAGTTCAGTGAAACGGGATCCTGTGTGCAGATGCAGACAATCTCCTGGCCCCCATAGTGGAAGGCATTCTGTTTTCTGGAGTAATTTGAACAATTCACTTTGGCAGTCTAGGAAGCCACTGTCACCTCTCGTGACATCAGAGGGCTAGGCCTGCTGCCTGCCTGGATCCCTCTGCCACTGTAGTTTTTTTTTTTTTTTGAGACAGAGTCTCACTTTGTCACCCTAGCTAGAGAGAGTTCCATGGTGTCATCATAAATCACAGCAACCTCAAACTCTTGGTTTCAAACAATCATTTTGATTCAGCCCCCTGAGTAGCTCGGACTACAGTCACCCGTCACCATGCCTACCTAGTTTTATATTTAGTAGAGGTGGGATCTCTTGCTTAGGCTGGTCTTGAATTCCTGAGCTCAAGTGATCCACCCACCTCAGCCTCCCAGAGTGCTAGGGTTATAGGCATGGGTCACTGTGCCCAGTCCCCTCTGCCACTTTCTAATGTGTGATCTTGTGCCTCACTCATCTCAAAGTGAGACAACAGTGCCCATGCTATAACTCTTGAGGAGTCACTGATGGACTTGGGATGCAGTGTGGCAGTAGTAACCACTATTACTATTGCATGTAGGTCTACAAGGCCACCGAGATGGCAGTGACTAAGGAATTACAGCCAGGCCTCTCTGGTATCCACACGCTGACACCACTGTGAAGCCCCCTCCTCCATAGCCACAGGCCTGGAGAGCCTGTCCCATCTCACCCTCCCCACCCACTCAGTGTCTTAGCTAGGATTCTTGGTTTTTATCAGATTTTAAGGGACTTGGGGAGACTTCTGGCCCATCAGGGAGCAGTACATAACACACTTGGCGAGGATTTCCTGGCCATTCCTCACAAGAGCTCTGTTAAGTCTTCTGCAGCTGGTAGGAAGATAAGGCTGTGACGTGCACACCTGCAAGGCCAGAGGGGCAGCCTGGGGAAGATGAGAAAATTCCAGAGATGGATAGATGTGGTGACGGTCGCACAACAGAGTCAATATGCTAATGCCACTGAACTGTACACCCAAAAGTGATCAAAACAGTTTTATGTCACATATATTTTGCCATAATGAAAAAAACCAAAAAGACTTACAGTGGTTCAACCTTTTCCCTTCTCTGGGAGAAATGTCAGTGTTTGTTTCCCTCATCTCTCACTGACTGTTGACAATCCAGATGCAAATTCTCTGTCACACGTGTGACGCGTTTGGCGTGTCCTTAGTAAGTGCTGGGCCCAGGATGCTTTGCTGTTGAGCCAGGCACATGCAACAGCCCTGGGAAGTGCTCCTTGGTCCTGCCGAGGACAGCACCGCCAGCCACCCTGTCCAGGCCAGGCAATGCTCTGGTGCAGCCGAGGCCCCTGAAGCTCCCTCTGGACCATAAGCCGGCATGGCAAACGGCCCCTGGGTCAGTAAGGGTTAACTGCACATGCACGAACACAGTGATTTCTTTAGCCCCAAATCAGGACAGATACAATTTCTGGCGTCTAAACTTACATATGTGAAAATAATCACACGAAACAAATTTAAATCTTATTTATTCATTTATTAAGTGGCATGTATTAAAAAGAATAAATTTATTTAAAAAATAGAACCAAGGCTGGGTGTGGTGGTTCATGCCTGCAATCCTAGGAGGCTGAGGCGGGTGGATTGTTTGAGCTCACAAGTTCAATACCAGCCTAAGCAAGAGCAAGACCTCGTTTCTAAAAAAGAAAAAAAAACAGCCGGGCATTGTGGCGGCGCCTGTAGTCCTGGCTACGTGGGAGGCTGGGTCAAAAGAATTGCTTTAGCTCAATAGTTGGAGGTTGCTGTCAGCTGTGACACCATGGCACTCTACCAAGGGTGACAAAGTGAGACTGTCTCAAAAATAAATAAAATAAAAAAGCCATCAACCAAAATGTATACATATCAATTAACACGATCTATTTGATCACTTTTCTAGTGAGGCCCTGTCATTCTTCAGGAAAGCCCACTCAGGTGATCCAGATTTCTTAAGTTTTTTGTTTGTTTGTTTTGTTTGTAGAGACAGAATCTCACTTTATGGCCCTCAGTGGAGTGCCGTGGCGTCACACCGCTCACAGCAACCTCCAACTCCTGGGCTTAGGCGATTCTCTTGCCTCAGCCTCCCACAACCCCCGGCTAAAAGGATTTTGATCTTTTCCATTTAAAGACTCAGAAATATTCCCCTGCGTTTGTTTTTTTGGCAGGGGCTGGGTTTGAACCTGCCACCTCTGGCATATGGGGCCTGTACCCTACTCCATTGAGCCAGAGGCACCACCTCTTTAGTTTTTTCAAACATTCTTAACAAGCCTCTTAATAATTTATTCGAGGCCCGGCGCCTGTAGCTCAGTGGTTATGGCACCAGCCACATAATCCAAGGCTGGCGGATTTAAACCCCACCTGGGCCTGCTAAACAACAATGATAACTACAACAACAACAACAAAATAGCCGGACATTGTGACGGACGCCTATAGTCCCAGCTACTCGTGAGGCTGAGGCAAGAGAATCGCTTAAGCCCAAGAGTTTGAAGTTGCTGTGAGCTGTGATGCCACGGCAACATAGTGAGACTCTGTCTCAAAATTAAAAATAATAATAATTTATTCGAATTAGCAGAAGAAATTATATTTCAGGGTTCATAAATGCCTATCCAATTCCTAAAAATTGGTGATCAAAAATGACCCCGTGGCCATCTGTGTATCTTCTTTGGAGAAATGTCCAAAGCCCATTTTTTACCAAGCTATTACTTTTTGGTTTTTGAGTTGTATGAATTCCTTATATATTTTGGAAATTAACCTCTTACCATATACATGGTTTGCAGATATTTCCTTCCATTCTGGATGTTGCCTTTTCGTGCTATTGGTTGTTTCCTTTGCTGTGAAAAAGCTTTTCAATTTGCTGTAGTCCCGCTTGTCTGTTTTTGTTGCCTGTGTTTTGGGGTCATATCCCTGAAGTCATTGCCAAGACTAATATCATGAAGCTTTCCCCATTTTGTTTTAGGAGTTTTACAGTTTTAGGTCTTACGTTTAAGTCTTACTCTATTTTGAATTGACTTTTTTGTGTGGTGTAAGATAAGGCTCCAGTTTCAATCTTTTGCATGTGAATATCCAGTTTTCCCAGTATCATTTGTTGAAGAGACTGTCTTTTCCCCATTTTGTATTGGCACCCTGGTTGGAGATGGACTGGTAATACATTCATGGACTTTCTATTCCATTGGTCTAGAGCAGTGGTTCTCAACCTTCCTAATGCCGCCACCCTTTAATACAGTTTCTGTGGGTCCTGACCCCCAGGTTGAGAATGGCTGATCTATAGACAGAGTGTGATACTTCCAACAGATACATAGGAAGCTCAGTATTGCTAATAATTAGGGAAATGCGGATCAAGGCCACAATGAGCTATCACCTAACACCTGTTAGGAGGGCTATTATCAGAAAAACTCCACCCAACCCAAACAAACAAGAAACAGGAAATGCTGGTGAGAATGTGGAGAAATTAGAACCTTTGTGCCCTTGGTAGTAGTGAAAAATGGTGCAACTGCTATGGAAAACAGTATGTAAGTTCCTCAAAAGTAAAAAATGCAATTACCATATAATCCAGCAATCTCACTTCTCAGTATATATCTAAAATAATTATAATTAGGGTCTTGAAGAGATATTAGCACTCCTATGTCCATTGCAGCCCTACTCAAGATAGCCAAGATGTGGAAGTAACCTAAATGCTCATTGAAAGATGCATGGATAAAGAAACTGGCATATACACGCAATGGAGCATTACTCAGCTTTAAAAAGGAACTCCTGTATACGTGACAACATGGATAAACCTGGAGGACGTTACCTTAAGTGAAATAAGCCGGTCACAGGTGGACAAAGGCATATGATTCCACTTAGATGTGGAATCTAAAAAAGCTGAACTCATAGAAGCAGAGAGTACAGTGATGCTTGTCAGGCTGGAGTGGGGGAATAGGCAGCTGCAAATCAGTGGGTATAAACTTTCAGTTATGCAGAATGGTGAGCTCTAGAGACTGGCTGTATGACACAGCACATGCAGAGAACGGTACTGTAATGTGCACTCAAAACTGTTAGGAGGGTAGTTTTCATGTTAAAGTGCTCTTAACCACAATAAAATTAAAAACAAAAAGCACACTTGTGACCCTCAGTGCACTTGGAGGGAGGGGCGGCGCTTGCTCCATTTCCTTCCATTTGGGTTCTAATACTGCTGCTCCCCCACTGAAATGTCCTCTATTCCCGCTAAAGGGCTTCACTCCCTCTCCCCAAAGCCAGCCGTCGCTCTGTGAATAGGTGGTGGGGCAGTCTCTGGCAGCAGAATGGGCTGAAACTTGACAAAGCCGCCTTGTCTTTCCAGATGGTTCCACTTAAGCCCTGGTTTCACTGACATCCGGAGCAGTTGATAAATGCACTGAAGACACACTGTCCGTGAGCTCAGGCTTTAGGGAAGCCTCCGGGCTGCTGTGCTCCTTCCACTGCGTGGAGTCCTGCGCCAGCCTTCTGTCCCCAGAGTCTCACGTTCAAGAGGACATTCAAGAGGACAATCCCGATACAACTGGGATACTCTTGAGAGGCCCTTCCAGGCCTTATTCTGGAAAGCACTGTCACAGATGGAGAGGTGAGAACCAGGTCTGCCTCCACAGTCCGAAAACCTTATAAATAACAGCTTCATTTTAGCATAGAATCCTGCAGCAGCTAAAGTATTATTTACAGTCTTTTAGGTTCCTCATCAGTCTTACAATATTTGGGTTGCAGCATAATGAAAAAGCCAGCATTTTGTCACTGCCTCCACAGATCCACATATTTCCTGTTGACATAATTCAAATATATGTGCAAGGCCGTGCCTCAGATGTGGTGTTCCTGTCTGGTTGCAAAGGTTTACCATATAAGTGATCTCCACCAATATTCCACTGGAGTTAGCAGCCGTGTGTGGAAAACATTCTTAGAACAAGTATTATTTTCCTTCTCAAAGTTAATGCCGGAATTTTCAAGTGCTATACTAATAATTTATCCTCAAAGATATTGGAGCTCACTGAAGAGCACCAAAGATTAGTCGGCCACTAGTCTTATCCACTGGTGTCCCAGTCTAAGCTCTCACTTTAATCTCTTATTTTTATTAAAATAACTCCTAATATTGGAATAGGTGGTTTCTGTTTGTGATTCGCCAAGCCAGGGCACAGGGGCCAGGGATTCAGCTGTGTAAAATTGTGGTGCTGTAGCTGAGGGGCTGGAAGCCCCCTCCCCACTTATCCTGGCTGCACCACCTGCAGTGGAAGGCGTCAGCAGGTATGCTTCTGGGTGTATGGGGCTGCTCCCAGCCCCCAAGGCACCCTTTTCCAGAGGTCACCTATAGAGGCCTGGGGTCATACCCATGACCCAGTGGCCCCAAATCGACATTGAGCCTTCATTCCTTCACCTCCCCCTTGTGCTCCATTCTAGAGGGCCTGACCCCAGACAGACTTGCATTCTACAGTGAAGCTACTTCACACAGGCCAGAAAGGGACTCCTGATAGTGGTCCTGTGAAGTGAGGGTGGCGAGAGACGAGGTTCCGGTTACCAGTCACAATGAAAGTAGAAGCAAATATGACCAAGTGTTTTCAGTTCTGGTGAGAAAGTGGATGTTTGTTATTTATTGTAGCTTTCTATTTTTTGTATGTTTCTTAGAATGTTCTTTCAAAAATTAACTTTGAGGCCGGGTACGGTGGCTCTCGTCTGTAATCCCTGCACTCTGGGAGGCCAATGCCAGCAGACTGCTTGAACTCAGGCGTTTGAGACCAGCCTGAGCCAGAGCAAGACTCCTCTCTAAAAAAATAGCCGGGTGTTGCGGTGGGCACCTGTAGACCAGCTACTTGGGAGGCTAAGGCAAGAGAATCACTTAAGCCCAAGAGTTTGAGGTTGATGTGAGCTGTGGTGCTACGGCACTCTACCAAAGGTGACAAAGTGAGAAGCTGTTTAAAAAAAAAAAAATTAACTTTGAATAAGGAGCGAATAGGTAAGCCGCCACTGCAATCCAGCCCCCAGCCCATGTGTCCTCTGTGCTCTCCCCAGGCCCTGAGAGGCTCTTGCCATCTTTATCAGAGGTGAGAAGTCAGGTGACTGGCTGACCTACGGACTCCAGGCCTTATGTCCCGTATCTAAGAACTTTCCCCTGCCTCATAGTCACTGTATTTAAAATAATCTTTTAGAATAATTTTGCAAATAGAATCTGAGAGCCAACTCATGTTTCTTTGATTGCTTACATGAAATTAATCCAGATGTTCCTTATCTCAATTGAGGTAAAAAACATCATGTATAGATTTTCAAGTTTCTGAAAAAAAATTAGACTTTAAAGCCTTACTATAATTACGCTTTATTTTCTTTTCCATTTTGTGACTAGGCATTTAAAAGATATTTGATGTATTTCAGATGCCTCTGCCATCAGGAGCCCCACCCCACCCTAGCCTCACCTGTCAGGCCCAAGACCTGTCCAGACACTCTAGGGAGGCTGGCACTGTCAGCACAGGGGCTTCCTTCTATGCTTGCTCCTCCCAAGCGCTTTACATACAGAGGCTCAGTTAATTCCCCACTGGCCCCCTGAGGCAGCTTCTGTCATTAGTTTTGGAGATGAGAAAATTTGGAACTGAGAGCTGAGTGTGGTTTGTGGTACTTGGGGATGCTGGACTTGACAGAGATGCTCTCTCAGCTCCGCTAAAGCTCCCTGGCACTTGGGAGGGTCCAGCATATTCTCAGTGACAGTTTAAACTGATTGTTAATGAACTTCAGACCTGCATAAGCCACAGCCACAGTTGGGCCTAGAGGGCACTTGAATGAGGATGTGAAGCAGCCCTGGTCTCCTTCCTGGTCCTAGGCAGATCTCACCCAGTCCTGCGGACAGCCTCTCTGTTTCTCTTTTATGATGGTTTCCTCGTGTTTCAAAATCAAGACATGCACATGAGGAGGCCCTGAAGACACAGAACATTGGAGACGAATTTAAAACCACCGTAACTTCATCCCCAAGAGATGAAGTTTTAATGTTGCCGTATTTCTCTCTTTCTCTCCCATGAGTCCTGAGCAATACCATGTACACAATTTAATACCTTGAAATTTTCATTTAATATTTTGTGCATTTCCTATTACTCTCAAAACTATAAATGTTATTCAAGAGAAGCCCCCAAATTCTGAAAACTAGCCCTGGGCCCTGCCAGCGGAATGTTCTCCCTCCCCAAGATTCAAGCAACACTTACTACATGTTTTCTGGAAAATGAATGCCACTGGCCGCTGGACAAGAAGAACGCCAGTGCAAAGCCAGTAACCTCTAACCAACCACAGCAGAAACCCGGAAGTCTGTGCAGGTTCCTGGTGGCACCCACCTGTGGGGCTACAGTCCCCAAGGCCTGCCCAGGGCCAGAGGGAGATTCCACCATCTCCTGGGCACCAGGTGCAGCAAGGCCACTGTAGCTGGAGGAGTGCAGGTCCTTTTGGGGACCACCTGATCTGCTGCCCACCAGCCCTGTCCTGCCCCAGATACGCTCTGCTGGAGTTCTCGCTTTAAAATGAACTAACAACAAAGACGCACTGCGGGAGAGTGAAAAGGGGCCTCCTGTGCCCAGGGCCTTGTCCACCTGGCTGCTTGATGGGAGCTACTGTTCTCTCCAGTGTCAGAGGAGGCGCACCCAGTCCCCAGTTGCTCCAGGCCGTGCACTCTCCTGTGTTTCCTCTGCCACACAGTGTGACACACAATGTGGCTAAGATCCAAGTGTGAGGAGCTGGCCAATGGTGCAAAGTACAGTGAGCGGTGGGGCCATAAGCCCTTGGTCCACCCTCAGGATAAACCTGGGACAGTGCTGAGGAATGGGGCCCAGGAGTAGCAGGGGGCCAGCTTCAGCCTTGCACATTCTGAGACCTCTGCTTGAGGAACCAGGTGTATTAAGAAAATGTCTTTCATATTCTTCCTTCCATTCATGAGCAATGCCTGGTTATCAGGAAAACTTGGTAGAACAGGGAATCTGTGGAGCTAGGGGGTGGCCTTTGGAGCCTGAAAGTGGCTGGTATCCCACAGGCCTCTCCTCCTTGGACCCTGTGGAGCTGGAACACAGCCAAATCCACTCACCCTGCATCCTGAGTTGGGGGCTTGCATAGCTGTCCCACAGCCCCAACCAGAGCAGATGGAAGGGACCATGGTGGGGATTCAGCATCGGAGTTCACCCAGACACAGACCAATGTGATAACAGGGTAGAGGGTGATGGAGGTGCAAACCCAGGGAAAGGGAACTGGCTCTCAACCAACCTGTTCCCCACCTGGCCAGTGAGTAGGGCAATTTACCCACTTGAGCTTACCCTCAGCCCTGGTGGGGAGTCCAGAGAGGTCAGCTTTTGCCTGGTCCTGCTGTCCAGGTGCATTGGGGATAAACTGGACAACCGACCTCAAACGCAGATATAAAGAGGGCTGCTTGGGCAGGTCTCCCCTCCCTGCCTGCCCCTGTTTCTCCAGTTCCTCTGCTCAGTGGACTCCAGGGTCCCCAAGGCAACATGGGGGCTGCAGTGCACCACAAGGGTAATGAGCCACAGAGGCAGAGACAAACTGAAAATGGTATGGAAGGGGCAGGGGCCTGAAGCCAAACTGGAGTGCTCAACCTGTCCCTGGGCCCCAAGGCAAGAGCAATTGGCCAGTGGAATGGAAGCACACCTGCTCTTTAGGAGAAGCCACTTTATCTTCCAGGTGCTAAATCAGAAAAAAATGCACCCATGGGATCTTTATGTGAATGACATGGATGGGCAGTGGAGAACCATCCTGAACTTGGGCATTTCACAGGGGCACCAAAAGCCAGAGCTGCTGTGTGAAAGTGTGGGAAGAATGTCTCAGGGCACTGGGTTTGAGTGGCCAGGTGTCACTGATCTCCCGAGGTCGGGGACAGGTGTGAGAGGAAGAAGTGGACGCCCGCCCGCCCATCACTCAGCTAGACCAGTTCCATCTGGGGCTGACTAGCTCTCTGCTCAGCTGTCCAGGGGGAAGGCCAGGGTGCTGGGGATGCAGGTAGAGAGCTGTGGGCACAGTTAGCCTGGGGAAAAGGCAGGGATTCTGAAGGGCCCCAGCCTCCCTGGTCGTCTGGCTACTTCCCGAACCCCCAAGCATCCAGCCCCCTGGAGCCTTGCACAGACCCGGGAATACCCTGTGGGGTCCTCAGGATGAGAGAGCAGGGAGCAGGAGAGAGCCTTTGTTTCCTAGCTACAAGGACAGGGACAAGCGACACTTCCGTAGACTGGACTTGGTGGGCTCTTGGAGCCCACCACCGATGCCACGGGCTTCACAACTGACTCGTCCTACTGTGGGCGGACGCAAAGCCCAGACGGCTGCAGATGCGCCCTTAGTCACCCAGGGGATTGGGTGGCTGAGCTCGGAGCCCACCTGGGTAACAGGAGGAGTCTAGCCAACCTCCGCGCTGGGGTGTGACAAGCCAGGTAACCACTGTGGGTGGAAGACAAAGAAGCACATGATAAAAATGCGCGTGCCTTTCCTTGCGATGAGACAGGTGGAATACCGGGCATTAGAATGCGCGTGTGCACGCACATCCGAGAGGCACATCCGCGCTGCCCACCTCCCACCCCGGCGCCTCCACAGGGAAAGGCAGCTCCCTGTGCGGGGCGCAGCGGCCGCCTCCTGGGGACCCGAGGCTCCAGCGCTGCGCAGGTGCCTCGATTACCGCGGGTGAGCGGCTCAGCAGGTGCAGCTGGCCACGCGCCTCCTCGGAAGGGACCGCCCAGCCCGCGGCAGCCCCGCCCTTGTGACTCCGGGGGCGATGGCAGCGTCACCTGTTTAAAAGGATCATGGCCGGCTTCCTGTCTGAAGTATGTTTCCCCGGAGAGACCACCACTATTTGATCTATTTTTGATTAAAATGTAAAAATTAAAAATTAAATCAAATGGTAGTATAACTCCTTGGGGAAAACACACTTCGGTTATCAAGTATTCCCTACAGTAACCTCGAGACTCTTACGGCAGCATTGTCTCAACTGTAGGTGGTCTTTTTATGTCACACGTAATTAAAATGAATTGCGTGAGAACCACCAGACATCTGCCTTCGGTGCGGGCCCGCGGCTGGCGCTGCCAGGGCGCGTCCCGGGGGAAACCGCGGGTGGCGCGGCGGTGGGCGGCCGGGCTGTGGGCTGCTGGGCGCCCGAGGGCCCCTCGGGAGTCCCGCCCCCACGCTCCGCCCCCGCCCCCCGCGCGCTGCAGCCCCGCCCTCCTGAACCACGCCCCCCGCCCCCCGCGCGCTGCAGCCCGGCCCCTCCTGAGCCCCGCCCCCATTCCCCCAGCGCGCTCCAGCCCCGCCCCTCCTGAACCCGCCCCCTCGCCCCCCAGCGTGCTGCAGCCCCGCCCTCCTGAACCACGCCCCTCGCCCCCCAGCGCGCTGCACGCCCCGCCCCATGGTCTCACCCTCGCAGCCTCCCGCCTCCCCACCCCCACGCCCACGGTGGGGAGTCGCGCCCCGCGAAAAGGGCGCCTTCGCGGCTCCCATGTCTGTGCTCCACAGAAAGGACCCCGGCTCGCCCGGGGACACCTGCACAGGTTTCCGGGTCTGTCCCCAGCTTCGGAAGCAGGCCCGGGTGTTTGGAAGCCACAGCAATGACCTGGGAAGCGGGCACCGCTCTGAGCCTGGGGAAAGCAGGCGTCGGCAGGGCCTGCAGGCCAGGGGACATTGCCTGGACGGTGCCCGTGGGGCACCTGCCTGCTGGGAGGGGGTGGTGGAAGCCATCGGAGTCCACCACTGGCCAGGAGGACGAAGCTGCTTCCCCTCTGAAGCCTGGCACCTCTGGGTCAAGGCCACTCTTCGGGCAGTGCTGGGACTTTTAGAGGTCCCCACCCCACATCTTGGTGGCCCCCAGGAGCCAGTGAGCAGGGGGCAGGAGCCCCCGGGACTTTAGTGTCCGGCCAGTGGGGGCGGCCCCGACACACCTGTGGGCACAGCTGAGCATTTCTGTTGGCAGTAACGGTCTCTCTCACACTTCTCGTCCCTTAGGAAGGAAGCCCTTTCTGGGCACAGAGGCTGAGGAGGGCAGTTTCCATGAGGAGTTTGTGACTTCCCGAAGCTAACCAGTGGTCAGGCAGCTTGCCTTCCACCTTGCTGGCAACTTGCAGAGGCCTCCTCCATTCAGAAGCCAAATGGGATTCAAGAGACAAAAGAATCCATTTCCTTGAATTTAGTCACCTGTAGCTGGGTTCAATTGGAAGTCCTGAGAGAGGCGGTTCCCAGCAGGCAGCCATGAAGCCCCTTCTCTTCTCCAAAGGCCACCTCAGGTTCCCAGGGCTAATTCTCTGGCAGCCTTGGCTGGGCCAGAGTCACCTGGCAGGTAGGAACAAAAGGGAGAAAGGGAGGAAAGAAAACCAAGGAGTGAAGGAAGGTGTGTCCTGGCATCACCCTCCTCTCCAGCTCTGGACAAGAGCCTCCACGTCTGGGACTGTCAAATCAGGAGGCTATCTCCTCAGTTCCCAGCGTGGCCCCTACCTAGGGCCAGCCTGTGAGTATCTTGGCCTCTTTTTCTGCCAGGCTCCCTCCCCCTGCAGCACGTTGCTGGCTGCCTCCTCTGTGTCCCCACCAGCCCTGAGCAAGCCTTCCGGTCCAGATGTGCTTGGCCTGCTTGGACTGGAGGAAAGCGGCTGTCCTAAGCTAGTTTTCTCTTCCCTCCCCTTCCCTCATCTCCCCTTCCTTCTCTCACTCCCCACCTCTACATCCAGGCTGGAAGGCCCAAGGGCAGATGAGCTCCACCTCCAAGACTTTCAAATCTGCAATATGTAGACACTACAAAGACCCTGGTCATTTGAAAGCAGTAGGCAGGTTCACCTGGAAGAGGCGGAACTCCACTCTCCTCTAGGGCAGCGGTTTGTTTTGATTTCCCGGGGCTGGGGCTGGGGATGAGCTCCTACCTCTGCTTGACAGGACAGTGGTGTGGAGGTGATGCCAAGTGGGGAGGAGTCCCTCTCTGGCCAGGAGGGAGGCACGTTTGACTCAGCGGGAGAGGACAGCTGGGGTGCTGTGGTGCTGAGTGTTTATCCCCCAAACTGCCTCTTGGTCTGGTGAGTGCTGTGGTTAGGGGCTGGGCAGAAGAGGACCACAAATGTTGAGACTTTCTGTCACAAGCAAAGCTGACGAGGGACCCAGAGAGTGAAGGGTGACAGAGGTAGGGTAAGTTCTTCCTCCCACCTGCACATGAGACCCAGCCCATCTTGATAATGGGCATGTTTTAAAATTTATGTTTTCCAGAGGGTTATGGTTGGCATTTGGGAGAAGTTTTAAATGTGATGTATTTTGTATGTATAATACCTAGCTGCTAACTCTTCCGGTTTGTTTTAATATTTTAACAAACTAAGAATATCAACATGTTTGTTAATAAATTTTGTTTGAAGTATGTCAGCCCCTTAACTTTCTTTTTTTTTTTTTTTTCATTGTTTCCTGTTTATTTGCTTTTTTTTTTTTTTTTAATACATGTATTTTATTATTCTTCATTACATTATTTCCCCCCTCCCACCCGTCCGTGATAAGGCAGAATTGATTTACAGAAAAGAATACAGAAAACACCAACCCTTAACTTTCTTATTTGAAAAAATTCTTTCACTGTTGGTAGGAGCTTTAAAATTCTTAGTGTTACAGCAAATTCAAACATACTCAAATCAGAGCAATTAG
>CAUYRH010087204.1:0-25954 GCA_963574655.1 Perodicticus potto
AAGGAGCTGCCATCTGAAAACCAGAGGAGATTAGTATTAGAAAGAGGTCCTTCTTGTATGTTGGAGAGGCAAGGAAGAAGGGTGTCTAGTGTTTGGAGGCAATCATGAGTGGGTGACAAGTCAGAGGGAGTAGATAAGAGGGATACAGGATTTAGTGTGGGACATGTATTAAAAGATAATGATGGGTCAGATAAGAGAGAGGTTTGAAGATTAAGAATACAGCATGGTGGCAGGGTTTGGAGATTTTTGTAGGTTTAAAGATCAGATGGAGAATGGGGGGATAGGACAGTAGTAGGGGAACCGAAAGTGAGTTTTTTGATTCTTGTATTAGGGTAACTGCAGTTGCTAATGCCTTGAGACACGGGGCCCAACCTTGAATAGTGTGATCTAATTGTTTTGAGAGGTAGGCAACTGGAACAAAGGTGGGGCCTGCTGATGTCCAAGTACGCCGAGAGCAAACCCACGGGTTTCTGTAACGTATAGGAGGAAGTGACGAGAAAGATCAGGAAGGTGGAGGGCTGGAGCTTCTAATAAAGCACGCTGTAGAGATTTAAAAGGAGTAGAAATAGAGGTTAGGAGAGGCTCATGAGTGTCACCTTGAGTAGCATTATACAAAGGAGCAGCCAGGAGAGAAAAGTTGGGAATCCATGCTCTGAGGTACCCAGCTAACCCTAAAAAGGAGAGGAGTTCCTGTTTTGTGGTGGGGCGGGGAAAGTCACAAAGAAGGCTTTTTCTATCTGTGGTAATAGCTTTAAAGCCTGGGGATAAAAGGACACCAAGGTAAGTGACTTTGTTGGAATAATTGAGGGAGAGACTTGATATCCTTTATCTGCAAGGAAGTTAAGGAGGGAACAGGTGTTTTGTTTAGAGTCACGTAAGGTGGGACTACAGAGTAGGAGGTCATTGACATATTGAACTAAGGTTGAAGGAGAGGGATTGTAGGACTGGAGGTCTCGTGATAATGCTTGGCCAAATAAATGGGGACTGTCACAGAATCCGTCGGGGAGTACTGTCTAAGTAAGTTGGGAAGAAGTTTGAGAAGTAGGGTTAGTCCATGTGAAGGCAAATAGGTCTTGGCAATCCGGGTGTAAAGGAATGGGAGAAAAAGCATCTTTGAGATCTAATACAGAGAAATAGGTGGTTTGAGGTGGGATGGTTGATAGGAGGGTGTATGGATTAGGGACTACTGGATGTATAGGAATAACTGCAGAATTGATGAGTCTTAGATCTTGTGCTAAGCGATAGGTGCCATTAGGTTTTTTAATTGCTAGTATGGGAGTATTATATGGTGAGTGGGTGGGTCGCAAAAACCCTTTTTTAGGAGATCTTATATAACAGGTTGGAGTCCTAGGAGGCTTGATAGAGGAAGTGGGTATTGACGTTGGGAAGGAAAAATAGAGGGGTCTTTCAGTTTAACAAAAATTGAAGAACAGGAAGCAATTGAGGGGGTTTTAGTGTCCCAAACTTTAGGATTTACTTGCTCTGGGGGAATGGGCCAGGGTGATGGCTTTTTGATGGCTTGGGAGAGGATGAGGCAGAGTGAGGCAGAAGGAGATAGGTCAGCATTTATTAAATTGAAATTAAAAGTGAGGGTGGTACCTATTTTGGAAAGTATGTCACGCCCCAGAAGGGGAGCCGGACAGGAAGGTAGCACCAAAAAGGAATGTATAAATGAGAAATTGCCAATCATGCAGTGTAAAAAAGGAGTTTTACGTGGACGTTGGGAAAAACCCTCTACCCCGACAATAGAGGTAAGCGACATCCTTTCTTTCCCCTTGCCTTAAAGGAAATATACAAGTCAGTACACTGGGGTTTAGAGGGTTGGAGGTAGAAAAAGATTAGTGCCGCTGTTTACCAGTCTTTTCTAAACCTCTGACAGACCAGGAGAAATGTGTATGCTCCAACAGCACCAAGGCACCAAGCAAAGCCCTGTCAAAAATTCACAGGGGTCAGCTTGGCGCCTGTGGCTCAACGGGCCAGGGCGCCAGCCACATACACCTGAGCTGGCGGGTTCGAATCCAGCCCTGGACCTGCCAAACAACAATGACGGCTGCAATCAAAAAATGGCCAGGCGTTGTGGCGGGCGCCTGTCATCCCAGCTACTTGGGAGGCGGAGGCAGGAGATTCACTTGAGCCAAGGAATTGGAGGTTGCTTTGAGCTGTGATGCCACAGCACTCTATCCAGGGTGACAGCTTGAGGCTCTGTCTCAAAAAAAAGAAAAAAATTCACAGGGGTCAAAGAACATGTGTGTCCATATGTGCTACCTGCCTATGTTGACAGACCTTTTGGAAATATTCCACTTACAGGGAGCTTAAGTCTTAGATCACATATTCTAACTTTTAGTTGTGATCATAGACCTGAAGGATTTTCCTGGGTCCGTGATGAGCGTTAGAAAGATAATAATTATAATAATAATAAGAGTCAGTATTGCGAATCAGTGTGGAAAACATTGCATTTCCAGTAGGACTTGTTTTACTGGTAAAAGCAGATTAATCAGTCAGAGAGGAGCAACAGTATTTCTTGATGGAGCATGAATAGCCATCCTAGTTGTGTCATAGTAATTAAGAGATTTTCTTCTCCAACCCCACTCTGGGCTTTACCAGCTGCCAGGATGGTATAGCCCCTCTCCGGTCAGGATGGGAGCCCCATAGCATGGATACTGAGGGACCTAGTAAAAGCAGAAAATGGAATTTTTTTTTTTTTGGTAGAGACAGAGTCTCACTTTATCACCATCGATAGAGTGGCCTGGTGTCACACAGCTCCATTCTTGGGATGTCCATTCTTGGGATATGCTGCTAAGAGTGTGTTCTCTTAATTACTTCTAATTTTGCCACCACATTTTAAAATAACGTTAAAAAATTTCTTAGTCTTTTTTGTATTGCTATAAATAAATACCAGAGGCTGGGTAATTTATAAAGAAAGAAATATTTCTTTGGCTCATGACTCTGTCTGCGGTTGGAACCCATCAATTGTATCTTCATCCTCCCTTTCCCAACCGTGCAGGCATGTCTGTTTCATCGATTGGCTCCCCATCAAATTGGAATCCTCATTGATGAACTCTGTCGTTCACAATAGGCTTTCATTAGTTTACTAAGTGGCATATTCCTCTTAATCTTAAACTGCACCACAGAACCATCCTGTCCCTCCACCTTTAAATTTATGTGATCATTGTTCTCAGTCTTGACTCTTTCCTTAGGCTTTTTACCTGCCATGACCAGCACCAGAGTCTCCTCAGCTGCTGCTCACAAAAGAGGTACCAGGTCCGTGCCAAATGACCACACATGCACCACCAGGAGCAGCAGGACATGTACCAGTTCTAAAACTCGGCCTTGTGTGTTTCCACTTGCTTTTCTTGTACCTTCTCTAACTGCCCAAGATAGCCTGCTGGATAATGAAGGACAGACTTGAGGACAATCAAGCTGCCTCAATTTTCCTGGGTAACCGCTGATTGATTTCCAGACATGTGAGCAAACCTAGCCAGACTCTGCAGAGCTGTCTAGCTATCCACCAAGGGTGCATGAGCAATACCTGGTGGTCATACATTCCTGAGATTTGGTGATGGTCTGCAACATAATGGTGGTGTTAGATTAATACAGAAGTCATGGGTGAAGTACATAGACACTCAAAGAAAATGGTATGAGATGAAGCTAATGAAGTAGCCATTGTTCTGATCTTAAATTATATTCTAAGAGCAATGAGCAGCCTTTGGAGGATCTAAGTCAGGGAAATAGCATTATCAAAATTTAGAAAGACTATGTAGGTATGTTGTAGAGAATGGTTCAGACAAATGATGATATGTCTAAAATAAAGGTAGTAGCAATGGAGATGCAGAGATGTATATTTTATGTTTAGAATACAATAGTAATGAGACAAAGTCATATCAATGAAATGGGAGCAGACAGAGAAGTATAAAGTATGTCTGCCAATTTCTGGCTTGCATGTCTAGATGGATGATGATACTACCTTTATTGTGATAAGGAAAACTGGAGGAGGACCAGTTATTGGGAAAGACCATGAGTTCAGCTTTCCTGTTTAGTTTGTGTTACCCATGAGACAACTAGTAGAAAATGTTTTGTAGGCAGTTGGATACACTTATCTAGAGCCTGGAGAAAGAGCTGAGTTAAGCAGCAGTTTTGGAACTGCGAGTCTGCAATTGGACGTGGATGAGATCACACAGGGAAAGACTAAACAATGAAAAAATGAAAGGGTCTACATCCAAGTTTTTATGAACTGCAAATTTTAAGGGTTAGGTCTTGGAGGATGGGCTGGAAAGATGAGAGGAAAATCAAAAAACATAGTGTCATAGATGGTAATGGGAGAGTCAGTTTCAAGAGTCTAATTAATGTGAGACACAGGGAAGTAAAAACAAAACACCTTTGAACTTAGTGATATGAAGGTCACCAAAGTCCTTACAGAGAGCAAAAGTTTTCTTATGATTTCAAGAGAATCATAAGTCCTTTTACATACCCTAAGCCCAGATTAAGAACTCCCACCTGTGGCTTCCAAATAGTAGTCTAACAAGATAATCTAATTGGATTCAGAGTATTGATTGTCCGCTCTCTCAAACTCAAAAAAATTTGTTTAGCTGACTTTAAAGGGCACCGAAATTATGTGTTTTGTGTCCCCAGACAGGCTGTCCAAAGAAAGAGGGCAAATTCACATAAATTACTTAGCTTCGTTTTTGTATGTTTGGAAGTCTGTTCCTCTGCAAGCATAAAAAACAGATGAGTAGACTGCATAGGTATGAAGCTCTGCCTGGTCCTTCCAATCTATTTTCCAGGCATGGTCAACAGTGGCTTCTTCCTTCCCTGGAAACTAATTTTCCTGTTTGGATCTGTGTTATTCTTAACTCAATTGTGGGCAACAGTATCAGTAAAATCTGGAAATTCCTAAGCAGTGATTTCAGAAAACTGTAGCTAGAAATACGGAAGTTTGATAAAATAGCAACATACTATATTTTGTCATGCACAATGTGCTTCTTTTCGCCAAAATTATTTTTTATTGTTTTCTTTTTATTTCCTTGCTTTTTTTCTTTGTTGTGGAGATAGAGTCCCACCATATGCCCTGAACAGGGTGCAATGGCGTCATAGCTGACTGCACCCTCAGACTCGGGCTAAGGGCATCCTGCTACCTCAGCCTCCGGAAGCCGCTGGGATTTCAGGCACTTGCTGTGGTGCATGGCGGGATTTTTCATTTTTTTAATGAGTGGAGGTCTCCCTCTCGCTCGGGCAAGTCTCACTCCTCGGCTCAAGCAATTCTCCCTCCTCAGTCTCCCACAGGGCTGGGATTACACGCATCAGCCACCACGCCCGGCCTTTTTGCCTACATTTTTGAGGGAAAAATAAGGATGTGCATTACACATGGGTAGTATTATTTGTGTCCCCAGACAGGCTGTCCAGAGTTACTGGTAAATAAAATTTCTTGAACCTTGTATCTGTTCTTGTGTTTTGTGATTATTTGTTACATAAAATTTCTTGTGCCATACTATGTTGAAAAATGCCAAAATTCCCTTATAATATAAAAACAAGTACTGAAGTATAAGCAAATAAAAATTTGAATTAAAACATTAAAATGAAAGATTTTTCTTTCCTGAAAGTTGGAGCAAAAAATGTGGGTGCACATTATACATGATTCAGTGAGTAGGGTGCCGGCCCCATATACCGAGGGTGGTTGGGTTAGAACCTGGTTCTGGCCAAATTGCAACAAAAAAATAGTCGGGCGTTGTGGTGGGTGCCTGTGGTCCCAGCTACTTGGGAGGCTGAGGCAAGGGCCCTAAGCCTAAGAGCTGGAGGTTGCTGTGAACTGTGACGCCACAGCACTGTACCAAGGGAAAGTGGATATAGCACCCAATTCCTCTTTCTCCATTGTGCTATGTAACATTGTCAAAACCAAAGAAGTTTCCTTGTTATTTATTTGATATTGGCTGCCATATGCCAGAATTAAGTACTGTATATCAAATTCTTTTTTTAAATTTCAGATTAATATGAGGGTACAAACAGGTTACAATGTTTGCATTGTTAGGTAAGGTCCCCGGTGTAGTTGTGTCCCCCACACAGGAGATGTGCCACGTACCCTTACATTGTGTCCATAATAGGCTTGGAGTTAACTCTGAGTCTAAGGAATCAGATATGTGAATCAGAGAAATATTCATCAATTCAGCTGAATTCATCTAACATTAGATCTTGCATCCTCTTAGTCTCAGGATCAAGATGCAAAGCCAACTCCCTGTATTGGACAGGTCTGCTGTGGTGTGAACCGACCCTAGCTTTCCTGCTCATTTCCTGCTCCCTTTTCTGCTACCTACCGCCATACCAAAGCCTCAGGCTTCCCTTCCTCTGCCCACCTGCTATTCCTGCTATTCCTCCTACCTCTGCCCTTTGGGTCTGTCTGCCTGGAATATTTATCATGCTGAATTCCATCACTATCTCAGTTTATATAATTGTTTCTCTGAGTAGTTCTAGAGAAAGGATCCCGTCATTTATTTTGTATCATTAGAGCTAAGCAGAATACATTCCTCATAAATGATGTTCAATAAACATTTGTTGAAACAAATGCCCAACTACATGATCAAGCCAGAAATTTTTTCCTCCTGACTCTACCAAAGGATAGAAGCAGCTCTTCGTTCACCCTACTCCATTCTCTAGTTCCCTGAAGCCAGTTTCTCTTTTATTCATTTATTTCATTGATATCCAGTGAAATAATTTTTCAATAGGTCAGGAAAATGTCTTGTTTACTTCTACTTGTACCTTCTAGTAGAGGAATGATATTTCTACACAGCTATACTTGCCTCAGTGAAACCCCAATATCTTAATTACCTTAGAAACTAGTGGACTATTTAATAATCAAAGGCTGGGCTTTAGTTAATGAAAATCATTTCAAAAACTTCTAATACAAGCTCGGCGCCTGTGGCTCAATGGGCTAATGCACCAGCCACATACACCTAAGCTGGCGGGTTCGAATCCAGCCCGGGCCCGCCAAACAACAATGGTGGCTACAACCTAAAAATGGCCAGGCGTTGTGGCGAGCGCCTGTAGTCCCAGGTACTTGGGAGGCGGAGGCAGGAGACTCGTTTAAGCTCAGGAATTGGAGTTTGCTGTGAGCTGTGATGCCACAGAACTCTATCCAGGGTGACAGCTTGAGGCTCTGTCTCAAAACAAACAAACAAACAAACAAACAAACAAAATTTCTAATACATCAAAATTGTTTTCATCTAGTTATATCTAGTTTGCCAGTTTATACCTGGGAAAATTACTAGGCCTTCTCAAGCCTCTAGAGTTTTTTATTGTTTATAAATGAAATTGTGGTACCCTTTCATAGGGTTGTTGTGATATTAAGTGACATGACATATGACAGCTGTCAAGACTATGATAAAATAGCAACATGCTCATCAAATGCTAGCTGTTTTTATTATCATTATTTTATAATACTTTGTAATTTTGTAATTTTCTGTGTGTGACCAGTAACTCATCTGATGAATGAATCCTCATAATTCCATAGTTGTGTAGATGTTGTGTCAGGCAACCTAAACTTGGTCAGACTTGCCTCATATTTTCTACCATGTTAATTTAGGGATTAATTTTTATTTGCCACCCATTTTCTCAAGTGTGACTTGAAGAAGTTTCAAAATACGCATACTGAAAAGGTGGCAAATTGGCAAAATTGAAGCTAACTTAAAGGTAAGCACTCTTAAATCAACCATAATGGTAAATACAATTCCATCCATTGAGCACATTTGGTTCTTGCAACTGCTAAGAGTGGATTTTCCAGATAGTAAGATAGTCAGTTCTTTTTTGATATCTCCGCTTCCTTCATTTTAATTTGTCTGTACTTCACAGATATTCTATAATGAGTATGTCTTATTTTAATAATCAGAAAAAAAACTTCTTAATGGGAACTTGGCCTCTCAGTCAAGGCAAGAAGGAAAAAGTAGTCACTTATAGTTATACATCACTTAATGATGGGTTAATGATAAATTTTGGAGAAATGTGTCTTTAGATGGTTTTGTCATCTTCTGAACATCATAGAGAGTATTGACACAAACCTAGATGGAATAGTCTGCTACACGCTGGGGCTATCTGGGATAGCCTTTTGTTTCTAGACTACAAACTTGTTACTGTACTGAATCCTATAGGCCAGTGTAACACAATGGTAGGTGTTTATGTATGTAAACAGAGACAATGTACCATAAAAATTTGAAAACAGATAAAAAGGGTATACCTGCATTTTGAAAGGCTGGAGGTTGCCCTACGGGAGTCAGGGAAGGAGTAATATACTCCCACTCACACATTCATTATGTGAAGGGCTGGGATATTACCATAGACTACTGTAGACTTTATAAACACTGCACGCTTAGACTACACTAACTCTACATATTTTTTTTTTCTTTCTACATGAATTCTTTGTCCAGACCAATGTCCAGAAGATTTTTTCCTCAGTTTTCTTCTGGTATTTTTACAATTTTAGGTCTTTCATTTAAGTTCTTAATCCATCTTAAGTTGATTTTGATAAGGATTGCATCAAATCCCTTAGGTTGCTTTGAGATGTGTAGTCATTTTTAAAAAAATATTAATTCTTCTAATCCATGAGCCTGGAATGTTTTTCCATTTGTTTCTGCCATCTACAATTTCTTTCACCAGTGTTTTGTAGTTTTTCTTGTAGAGATCTTTCACTTTCTTGCTTAAATATATTCCTGGATATTTTATAATTATTATTTTTGTGTAGCTATTGTAAGTGGGATTACCTTCTCAATTTGGTTCTCAGCTTAATAGTTACTGGTGTATAGAAACACTACTGATTTTTGTATGTTGATTTTATATCCTGAAACTTTACTGAATTTGGTAATAAATTAATCTTAGGTTATTATAAACTTTTACTTTATAAACTTTTTGTTTTAACTTTTTGACTCTTTTAGAATGAAATTTAGCTTAGAATACAAACACATTGCACAACTTCCCCCCAAATATTTTCTTTCTTTATATCCTTATTCAGTAATGGGTTTTCTATTTAATTTTCTTTAAATTTTTTAATTATTTGGTTGAAAACTAAGACACTAAACACATATTAGCCTAGGCCTACACAGGGTCAGGATCATCAATATCCCTAGGTTCTATCTCCACATCTCGTCCCACCAGAAGGTCTTACTGGCAATAACATGCCTGGAACTATCATCTCCTATGATAACAATGACTTCTTCTGAGTTATCGCCTAAAGGACCTGCATGAGGTTGTTTTACAGTTAACCATTTTTTATTCAATGGATACATCCCAAAATAATGAAAGTATAGTAAATACGTAAACCAGTAACAGTCATTTATTATCATTATCAAGTATTATGTACTGTACATAATTATATGTGCTATACAACTGGCACAGTAGAATTGTTTACATGGTAGTAATGCATTGTGCTATACTACTGGAGCATAGGGATTTTTTCGGCTCCATTTTGATTTTATGAATCACAGATGAGTATGTACTTCCTCATTGACCAAAATGTTAATTTGTGATGCAAGACTATATATAATTAGAAACAGAAAGCCCTTTCAGGTAGCAATAGTTTTGGGGGGTTTTTTTTGCAGTTTTTGGCCAGGGCTGGGTTTGAACCCACCACCTCCAGTATATGGGGCCAATGCCCTACTCCTTTGAGTCATAGGCACTGCCCCAGGTAGCAATAGTTTTTTCTCGTATTGTTTTTCACTTGGAGCATTAAGCAGTCTAATGTACTTGATTCCAGCATCATTTTTCATCAAATATACTGATAGTGGTTGCAAATGCTTCTTGTAGCATTGTCCACAAAGAGCAAGAAGTGCTAGTAGTTGTGTAATGGGCTAAGATTATGTGGTTCATGAGTACATGCTAAATAGATGGATTCTGTGTCTTTAGTCAATCACTGAAGGATCACTATGAGATGACCCAGGAGTAAAGACATCACTCCCAGGTTTGGTTTAATAGTACTGAGTTTGAAAATGTGCTTGGAGCTGACTATAGTAACTTATTACAGTATTTGAAGATGATAAATATATGTTTAAAGCTTTGCAATAATACTGTATATGATATCACTTCAGCAATTATGAGACACCTACCCAAATGGGTGGCCTCCCCTGTATCCAGTTTGAGCTATAAGCGGAAACACTTTGGTCTTAGAGGAAGACAGTAATACTGTCAGAAGATATGAAGATATCACTACTACTTTATAGTCTGCAAGAATGTACCCTTTGAGAAAGTGTTGGTGATCAAGAAAGTCACCCCAATTGGAAAAAGAAACTATTAGAAATCTCCCTGCTATTTATTCTGACCATGGTTATTTTCTTCTGAGTCCAAAACTCAATCCTGTCTTATTATCCAAACTGTGTCAGTACCTGGACTTTCTGTCAACTATTTTTGACTAGAATACTTGTCAAGAGAATAAATGTATAATCATTGTAACACTTAGGCTTTTGTGGAAGATTGAGTGCAGAGTGTTTGGGATTATATTTCTATTGATAAATACCCAGAGTATTGGAATTCAAGATTGTTGAAGAAATATTTTATTTGGAAACCAGATGAAAATATGTCAAAATTTAGCATATCGTGAAAATAGAGGCAATACTAGTGTTTTTGCTTAGCAAAGTTGGATTGAGTCCTTTTTCAAACTTTGGAATATGAGATTTCTAAACATAGGCAAAAGTAGAGAAAAGAGTATAATGGGCCTCAGTTTCAACAAAGATCCACATTAGGCCAATTTTATTCCCTATCACCTATATCCAAAACATAATAGCATTATATTTATAATTATATAGAATCAAAGTATACTGAATGAACAGAATATTTCTAAATTTTATTTTCTATTTATGATACTACATATACTTCAGGAATTTCCACAAGTCATTTCTAAACACACACAAGTACTTTTATTTTGTCTATATTTAGGAGTTAAATTTCCCCCAGCCAGGGTTTCATTAGTGCCTTCCTCGGCAGCTACCTCTGAAGATCCAGTACAGTGAGGTGCCTGAAATGCAACTTGGTAAGTTCCATTGCAAGACACATGCCGCTATTCCAATACCATAAACACCACTGAAGGAAACATATATATATTATAGTAAAGAGAAATGCAGTGTTACTTTCTAAAGGAATTTATTCACAAATAGTAAATGAAATTTGCAGACATAAAATTATTATATATTTCTTTTGGGTAAAGTTTAATTATCACAAAGTTCATCTAATACACATGACATAAACACCTGCATTCCATCTCTTTTCTTTGTTCAATAGATAAAACCAAACATGAAATCACTGGGTTTCTTTTTCTTCATTTTTTTCACCACAGCTAAAACATGGTGTGTTCTTTTGAACATTTGTTTAACTTTTGAATCTTGATGACCTTGAATGCAAATTTATTCAAGTCTGGCTTGATAAGTGTTAGCTTCATGAGTGATTCTTGGGGTTTTGTGTGTGTTTGTTTTTAGCTTTACTTATCTGGAAACTGTCCCCTTTCTAGGCAAAAATGCACTCTCACACTTGCTCATGGGTTGTCTAAGGTCCACGGTGTTATAAGAAAACATCCTTGGGCTCGGTGCCAGTAGCCCAGTGATTATGGAGCCAGCCACATACACCAAGGGTGGTGGGTTCGAACCCGGCCCGGGCCAGCTAAACAACAATGACAACTGCAACAAAAAGTAGCTGGGTGTTGTAACTGGTGGTCCCAGCTACTTGGGAGACTGAGGAAAGAATCGCTTAAGCCCAAGAGTTTGAGGTTGCTGCGAGCTGTGAGCCTATGGCACTCTACCGAGGGTGACACACTGAGACTGTCTCAGAAAAATAAAAAATCCTTGATGAAAACAATAAAGAGGATTCTAGCCAAAGAAAATCTATGTAGCAGAAAAGGTATTTCCCAGAACGCAGTGTTAAGGTCAGAACTGTACAGATTATCCATCAAACCGGATGTGTACCTTTTCACTGCCAATGAAGCTGGAGGCACATCAAAAACCAGTGATGGGAACAAGATTGAACATCACACAGGGAAGCTATCCAGGAAAGTTCTGGTTCCAGTAAACTCTAAAGTCCTGAAAATTCATATAGACTTAGGCAATGGTTTTCTCAGCTGAGCCTGGGTCCTGAAGCAGATACCATCAGGCTGCATGAGAGTCTTTGTAACGACACTGAGAGTTGGTGCTGTTAAGTTCTATCCCAGCAAAGGAGTGAGGCTTGTGTGAACTCAGTGAACTCCCTGACTTTGGTAGACCTCAGTTTCCTCATTTCTGAGATCCCTTCTAATGTTGACTTTCTATGATTCTTATTCAGCTTCTCCCACAGAGACTCCTGGGATGCTATTTGGTGCACATTGGAAGTCTCAGTTTACCCAGGGGCTGTTATGCTAGTGGACTTCTGAGACGCTGGGTCTCAAGCTGCTGCTGACTTTTGTTTATACAAGTGGTGACTTCTGAGGACACTAGGGAGATAGGATCTGGTTAAATAACATACAGTATCATCTTATTAAGCCTGGAGTTCCCTCAGGGCATACATTCTCTCATTCTAAGAGATCTGTAAATTAAAGTGAGCTCTTCACTGAAACAGAGAATAACATCTCCTTCCCCTGAGTGGTTCCAGCGATGTCTGGGCAGTCTCAGAACGGGTGTAGCCTCTCAGAGACCCACTGGGACAAGTAGAAAGGGGAAATAAGATCTAAGATATTTTTAGGCGGTGTTTCATAAACACTTGGGGACCTGTCCCTTCTGCCACTGGAGGTTCAGAAGAGAATCAATGTGCTTCCCACAGACTGCTCACTGTTTTTCAAATGGTTACTGAAATTTCAATGTTTCCTGAGATTTCTTGCCTAAGAGTTATCAGGCCTATTAGTTGAAATATTTATTTTAATTTAATTTAAGAACATTTAATTAAAGCCATCGCCTGCCTTATTTTTTGATGAGATACAGTTCCTCATTATCCATGGGGGAATTGTTCCACGACGTCCTATGAAGTCCCTTATATAAAATGGTGTAGTATTTGCATATAACCTATGCCCATCCTCCTACCTACTCATCTCTAGGCACTTATGAATCTATATGATACATAATGTAAATGCTATGTAAATAGTTGCTATGTATTATATTGTTTTTCTAGTTTCTATCATTTTGCTGTATTATTGTTTATTGAATATTTTTTGATTCATGATTAGTTGAATTCATGGATGTGGAACCCACAGGTACAGAGGGCTGACTGTGTTTATAAGATTGTCTTTGATTTATAAGAAGAAAAACCAACATGCATACAAGTTAAAGAAATTACTAGATACAGCTAAACACCACCACCAGATCCAGAATCATGTGGTATTTGAAATGCAGCAGCTGTGCTTCATCGCCTTTCTGCAGTTGGACTGGAAAATGAAAACACTTCTAGAAAAAGAGTTCCAACCTTCTGAGTTGAGTGTTCTGAGTCAGTGAGTCAGGTTAAAAGGTACAAAATATCTCTTGAGATCTCTGGAACTTCTCAAACCCTGACAAAGTCCTCCTACAATGATGTATTATCAGCTCTTGTAAACCAACATAATTCTAAGGAGAGAATTCAGGAAAATCAATTTCAGCATCCTCTTTATGTATTCCAGAGGGCTGTCTGCCATCTCTGACGTCATAGCTGTCCTCAGAAAGCCGATGCTAAATAGAAAGAACTTTAACTCCTTTGTCTTTTATTCCTTTGTGCTCAGCAGAAGGACAAAGACAAAAGGCCAAGTCATTCTGGTGGTGCATTAGGGTCTCTGCTTCCCTTAAAGCAAACCCAGGGGATTTTGTCTCTGTTCAGCTGATGTTCCCACTTCCTCCTCAACTCTATGTCTGCTCTGACCAAAGGACCAGCTGACTGTAGGTAAGGAGGTGCTGGAAAGGCCACTGAAGGTTGGAGGACCATGCTGTTTCAGTGGGAGTCTTGAGATCATGGAGCAGACAGCCCTCAGCATACAAGCTGGAATGTTGGAGAACACTGCCCTTCTCATCTGAACCTTGGCAGCAACCCAGGGAAGAGAGGTGCTGCACACCCCAATTTATACCCTAGGAAATGCATATCCAAAGAGATGAAGTGACTGGTGATACATGTTGAATGCCAAGGATGGATTATAAACCCTGTTGTTTTGGTTTCAAATCCTTTATGTTGGTTCCTATGCCTCACAACTACCAATTTCTAAGAGTTTATTTCCTACTCTCTAGTTCAATCATACTCTTCTAGAAGGCAGGAAGGAAGCTCCAATGTAGTGTTGTTTAAACTACTTCTCCCTGCCACAATGTATTAGAAAAATGATTCATTCAAAAAAATGTTCTGACTGATAAAAATTTCTGCCTTCATGATGCTTACAAAGAAGACAGATCATAAACAAAATACACAAGTAAATCATGTGACATCCTAGATGGTGATGAGAACAATGGAGAAAAAGGAAGCAAGAAAGGGAGATGAGGGTGTTTTTCACAGCAAAGGTTATAAGAATCATGTAGCTGGCTTTGCGCCTGTGGCTCAGCGGGCTAAGGCGCCAGCCACGTATACCTGAGCTGGGGGGTTCGAATCCAGCCCGGGCCTGCCAAACAACAATGATGGCTGCAACCAAAAAATGGTCAGGTGTTGTGGCGGGTGCCTGCAGTCCCAGCTACTTGGGAGGTGGAGGCAGGAGACTTGCTTGAGGCCAGGAATTGGAGGTTGCTGTGAGCTGTGATGCCACAGCACTCTATCCAGGGTGACAGCTTGAGGCTCTGTCTCAAAAAGTTTAAAAAGAATCGTGTAGCTATCTACAGGAAAAACATTCCAGCAGAGAGAAGAGCTAAGTACCAAGGTCCCAAGGTAGAGACACATTTAGAGTATTGGTAAGGCAGCAGGAAGGCTAGTACCCAGGAAAGCAGTATGAGAAGGTTTCAGAGAGTATCAGGGAGTCTCACTGTGTAGCACCTGATAGCTCATGTAATTCTTTTGGCTTCTATTATATGGGAGACAGAAAGCACTTGGACAGTTTTTGCAGAAGAATGACATGATTTGGCTAGATATTTTAGAATAGTTATGTTTACTGAAACAGACTGAAAAGTGGAGAAAGCAGAAGCAGGAAGATTAATTAGAATGTGACGGCACTGACCTGATAGGGGTATCCAACCTGTGGTCCACAAGTGAACCACAAGGCTGCAAGTGAATTATATGAAGATTGTTTTGCTTATCTGTGGTTTCAGATATTGTGAAAATCATGCATAGATCTTTTTTTTTTTTTTTGCCCTTCAGCCTTTGTCAATGTTTGTGTATTTCATGTGTGGCCCCAAGATAACTCTTCTTCTAATGTGCAGCAGAGAAGAAAACACACTGGACAGCTAAATGATGGTTTGGGCCGGGTGGTAGGATTGGAGGTAGGGGCTGGATTCTAGAATATGTTCATGGAGCAAACAGGATATGTTGAAAAATAGGATGTGGGATGGATCACCACATGGGTGGAGAGGAAAGAGAGTTAACTAAACAGGAAACCTGGAATTCTGAGTTGGAGTTCCAGCCCCAATGCAGACTTATCTTTTTATTTTTATTTTTTGAGACAGAATCTCACTTTGTTGCCCTTGGTAGAGGGCCTTGGCATCATAGCTCACAGCAACCTCGAACTCTTGGACTCAAGCAATTCTCTTGCCTCAGCCTCCCAAGAAACTGGGACTACAGGTGCCCGCCACAACGCCTGGCTATTTTTAGAGACGAGGTCTCACTCTGGCTCAGGCTGGTCTCAAACTCATGAGCTCAAGCAATCCACATGCCTCAGCGTCCCAGAGTGCTAGGATTCCAGGCGTGAGCCACTGCACCTGGCCCCAACACACATTTAAAATGCTACTCAAGGAAACTCTCTGAAAAGCTTGGACCCTCATTTTTTTCACACCTACAAAAATGGAATTTAATACCTTCCTGACCTCACAAGGCTCAAATGCTTAGGATGTCTGCAAATGCTGGTTTCCTCTGCTTGGATCACAGCTCTACATGACCTTGTTAGTGACTGAACCTGAAAAACTGAGGGTGTGGGATTCAGAACAAATCTGGAATATTTTGAGAATAAATACAAAAAATACTGGGATCACAGGCACGTGCCACAACACCCGGCTACTGTTTTGTTGCAGTTTGGCGGGGGCCGGGTTTGAACTCACCATCCTTGGTATATGGGGCCAGCACCCTACTCACTGAGCCACAGGTGCCGCCCTAGAATACCCTTTCTTGATAAACTAGGAATAACCATAGAAAACAGTTGGCTCAGAAAATTGTTTTAACCAAAGCCTTATGATTCCTACTAGTAATATGGATTTCGTGCATTCTGAACCTAGATTTATAAATTGTTGTATAATCGGTGATTGACAAATATCTACCAAAAAAAAAAAAATTCCTCAGTTTCAGTTTCAATTTTAGTCAAGCACAAAGGGCTTCTATTGTTTTCCCCTCTTTTGAGCTGGTTTTCCACCACCCTGGAATTTTTCTAAATTTTTACTGAGAAGAAAACTATGTGAATGAATTATTCTAAGTGCCTAAAAAGTTTACAACTTTCCCAATTGTGCTTAATTATGCAAAGCCCATGCTACCTTCTTTCTAATTCACAAGTACAAAAAAGCACCCTTAATTGAGAGTTTAAGGTAAGTTCATCAGCCCCTCCTGGGAGGTAGGGGGAGCACAAGTCATAGGGCAGAAAGCCAGACTGTGGTGCTCCACACTTACCCTCCTTCTCAGATGGGGGCATGCTTCCAACCACCCCTTCCTTCTCCTCTGTTTCTCAGTAAGCTTCCCAAATCTTCCCCATCAAACATACCTATCCTAATCCAAGCCTATCAGTATCCTGAAACATAGCCGACAAGCCATTTAATAAGATGATTAAATTGAATTATTAGTTTTGAATGAGGATTAATTAGGTCTCTGTCCTTAGAGCAGGAGCTCCCAGAAAGGCAGTGGCCTGATTTAAAGTCTTGGTTATACAGGGAAATGCTCAGGCACCATGGAGACTGCTGTTTAGTAGGGAGTTTCTCTGAAAAAGACTCCTGAAATCGTCTCATGAGGTAATCTCCTTCTTTGCCTAGACTTGAAATCAGTGGTCTTTTAGTATTGTCTCTGAGACCATTTCAGGGGGTCCACATAATCAAAAAAATTGTCATAATGATACCAATGCATTAGTCGCCTTTTTCACTCTCATTCTCTCACAGTGTACTGTGGAGTTTTCCAGAAGCTATATGATATAAGAGGTTGGCATCACACTAACAGCTAACAGGATGTATGCTCCTATATTTTTGTTTTTAATATTTATAAATTTCAATTTCAAATATAGTAACTATCAAAAGACATAATTCATATTACAAAAACACACTTCAGGGCTCTCAATAATGTTTATAAATGCAGATGGGGTCCTGTGACCAAGATGTTTGAGAATCACAGCATTAAGTTATTCTATCTAATCTAGCACAATTCAGCTGAGATACCAGAAATACAGAAAAATTCAGGGCACTGATTTATGCTAAATTTGAAACTGTTGTGATCTAATCTATTTACAAAGGTTGGTATCTAATAGCAAAACCAAAAGAGCACATGTAAAGAATGCTCCAAAGCTGGCTTGGCGCCTGTGGCTCAACGGGCTAAGGAGCCAGCCACGTACACCTGAGCTGGCGGGTTCGAATCCAGCCTAGGCCCGCCAAACAACAATGATGGCTGCAACCAAAAAATGGCCGGGCATTGTGGCAGGCACCTGTAGTCCCAGCTACTTGGGAGGCAGAGGCAGGAGACTCGCTTGAGCCCAGGAATTGGAGGTTGCTGTGAGCTGTGATGCCACTGCACTCTATCCAAGGTG
Organism: Perodicticus potto; assembly: GCA_963574655.1. NCBI lineage: Eukaryota > Metazoa > Chordata > Mammalia > Primates > Lorisidae > Perodicticus > Perodicticus potto. The sequence continues at coordinate 17,789 of CAUYRH010087204.1, forward strand.
ACAGCTTGAGGCTCTGTCTCAAAAAAAAAAGAATGCTCCAAAGCTAATGGGGTCATACTGAAAGAATGTAGGTGCCAACTTGAAGGCACGCCTGCTGGTTAGACCAGGCACATGTGATTTGTGATTTTGTGATTAGTTGGAAACAGCAACTGAATCTTTTAGGGGGTGGGAGACAGAGAGGAGAGATTTCACACACAGTAGTGAAATACAAGGATTTTCATTCATTTTCACTTTCCCAAGAGAATATCATAAACCAAACATTTAGATTTAACACTTCTAATGTTTAGAATTTTACTACAAATATAAGAAATAATAAAGAATTAAATAACACATGAATCTTTACTAAATATATAAATATTTTCAGTCTAACAGTGAAAACAGCTTATGTATTAATTCCTAGGTCACTGGATAGAGACAAACGAAGCAAAGGATACTGGAAAAGCAACTAATTTTGTCTCATGGTTATTTAAGATGCAATATTGTTCCACTAGCTGGACAATATCCTTAGAACAAAGGGACTGTATGCTCATATTTACCTCCTCTGCTATTGTGAAAAGTTAGCTCATGGTAAAAGAAACTAGCAGAGACAAAGCACATGATTTGGCTGCCTGTTATACAGGAAATCTCCTAAACGACTGTTTTCATAATATATTTTCATGGTACTAGGCTGAATTCAGAATGACCTAAAATAGGGTTGGGTCATATTATAAGACAAATGGACAGTGAAAGCATGCTTTTAAAAAACCGGTCTGCCATTGTCTAACAATATTTACCCTGCTATAAAAATAGATAAATCAAAGGAATAAGGTAAGATTGACAATTATTTCACAATAAACTCTGTTCTAGTTTTGTTGTATTAAACCTCATAGAAGCACATGAAAAAGTAGCAGTGAAAACAAAGGTTCTAACAAGGCCAGCTATTAGCAAAACCGTAGCAGGTAGTGGATGAGATGGTAAATGATAGGAAAGCAGACTCACAGACCTAAGAACAAAGGAAGAAGAGATGAAACATCTACAGAAAGGCAAAAAGTTGTCTTTGAAAAGTTCTTTGGACCTTTCCATATTCTTTCTTCTCTCTCTCGTTTTCGCTTCTTCCCCTTTGCTTATTCTTCTTCCCCCCCCCCCCCCAGAATGTATCAGTTTTTACAGCTAAATGGCAAATAGTCTGGTCCAATTCCTTTATACTCAGATGAGGACGTGGAAGCTCCTTGAGGTAAAGTGACCAACACAGGGTCCCCACCAGCAGGAGCCCAAGTCAGCCTGTGAGCTCAGTGCTCTTGAATCCAAGTCCAGTGCCCTTTCAACAGCACAACACCGCATTGCTTTACAAAATCAAGTCCTACAACAGACCTGTGAGGTAAGATGACTTCCTCTTGGAACTCAAACAGTGAGCAGCTTAGATGGCAGTGGAAAGTCGAGGGATTCCTAAGCCTTTCCCTCCTCTCTTGCTTTTTCAGGTCCTTTCGTGAATGGCCCATTTTCCTGCTGATTTCCTCTTGCATCAGATTCAAGTAGACCAGGGAATAACTTTCAGCATTTTATGTGACTCATCTAGGGCTCTGGATAAAAGAAAATCAAGATATTAACTTTGGACATTTGTAATTTCTAGCCCAATATATTTTAAGAAGATAAATAACGAAAGGATTAAGAATCACAGAATTCTCCAACGTATATTTCATTGGAAACATAAAGAAGTAAACGTTCCTGGACTAATATATTAGGGGACGAGGTCTTTCTTCAAAAGGACAAAGGTAATCCCAGGAAATAATGCCTAAGGACCTCTTGAGTACTGGTTAATTTGCAAAGGCAGGGCATACATAGAGATTACAATTTTTCTTATCTTTTCCTGTGATCTGAAAAAAATTTTTTGTTTTTTGGATTGCATCTTTCTACGAACTGATGTTTTGAGGGAACAGAAACTATGAGGTATGTTTAAGACAAATAAAATGGAGGGTGAAGATATTGTTTAGTAGTGAGAAGGGAGAACAGCCAATTCATAGTAAGATTTGGGGAAACCAGATGAAACACCTGTGAATCAGTGAGGGTGAGCAACCTAGGGCAACTTTGGATCACAAGTGCAACCACCACTTCCAGGTAGCTTCTCTCTCTGACATCCAGCAACTTAGTTCCCTGGAAACCACTTAAACACATGCTTACCGGAAATGTCCTCACTGTATCCCTGACTCACATGCTAACTTGAGTAATTGTCCTTCCCACGCTCTCACCCTAAAGAAAAGAGTTTAACCAAAACAGCTTCTTTTCTTCAAAAAGAATTAATATTGCCATATCAAGAATTCATTTTAGGCATCACAAATCCACTTCAGTACACATAGGCTTTTGGTACATATATTTTTTAATTCTTTGCCCACCGGGCTTATTTCTACTCCAAACTTCGCTCAGGACTGCTACTTAAATGACTTATACAGCAAGTTTTGTTCAAAGTTATTTTATTGTCACACTGATGAAAAAAAAAAGAAATCAATTCCCATCCAAAGCCATTGTCTATGTGAAGTTTGCACGTTCTATGTTTGCATGGGTCTTCTTTGGGTATTCCAGTTTCCTCCTACCTTCCAGAGATGTGCTATGTGTCAAGGGAATCTGTGTGTTTAAACTGCCTCACTTTGCATGAGTGTGGGTGTGTGTGAGTATGCCCTACAATGGAATGTCTCCTGTCCACGGCTGGTTCCTACCTTGTGCCCCAAGCTGCTGTGGTATAAGCTCTGGCCATGCAAACCCCTGAACCAGATTCATTGGGCAAATAATTATCTCACTTGTTTTTATTGATCTTTGTTGAATGTACAACATACACAAGTACAGCTCACATTTATTTTAATCTTCAAAATATTGCAAGTGCTTTGGTCTTTATTTAGAAGTTCAGTGATGTTTTTGTGACCAGAAATATGTCATAGGAGCTAAACTCTTGTTTGTATCAATTGGCCTATGGTAAAATTGGTTTGTATGTCATTTCACCTAAAATTGCAGTTTTTAAGAACCTACTGACAATGTTAAGTGAAGGTTTACTGTATGTGTTCTTCTCCCATGCAAACAGTTCTGCCCATATATCCAAACAAATTCAGATAACTTCTGAAATCTTCCTCAAAACTCATTTAACTTACACAGGTGGCACCTGTGTCTGTGGGGAGGAGTAAGGCTCCAGCCCCATATGCCAGAGATGGTGGGTTCAAAACCAGCCCTGGCCAAAAACCGCAACAAAAAACAAAAAACAAAAAACTGATTTAACTTACACAAATCCCCGTGTCCTTCCCTCTATTTACCTCTTTAAACTTGCCCCTCCTTTAACATTTGCACAGTTCATAAAAATACACATTACTACAACCCAAAAAACCCCTTAGATTTAGTAATAACAGGAAACTTACTATGGAAACTTACATTTACTGGAAACTTACTATGGAAACTTACATTAACTGGAAACTTACTATGTTGCATTGGTATGCTGGAGACTTAAATGATGTTGGTAAAATTGTTGGTAGCTGGAGATTGAGGACGGTAAGAATACTTATATCACAGAAATTGGCAAGAGCTACTAATAAGTACTCACTCCTTTGCCCCCAAGCCAGTCTCCCAGAATACCATTGTTTTTAGTGACTTTTCCAAGCTCTTGAATGTATTACCATTAAATCTTCACAACACTCGGGCGGCGCCTGTGGCTCAGTGGGCAGGGCGCCGGCCCCATATACTGCGGGTGGTGGGTTCAAACCTGGCTGGGCCAAACTGCAACAAAAAAATAGCTGGGTATTGTGGTGGGCACCTGTAGTCCCAGCTACTTGGGAGGCTGAGGCAAGGGAATCACCTAAGCCCAGGAGTTGGAGGTTGCTGTGAGCTGTGTGACACCACAGCACTCTACCGAGGGCGACAAAGTAAGACTCTGTCTCTACAAAAAAATAAAAAATAAAAAATAAAAACCAACTAAATCCTCACAACACTCTTATGAGATATAGTTAAAATTATTACCTCCATCTTACCAAAGGAGAAAAACAAGTCAAAGAAAGATTAAATGGCTTGTCCAAAGGTACTCAGCCAATTTGTAGACTGGGGACTTGATGAAAATCACTGAGTAATTGTTCATAGTTGCAAATAAAAATAACTGGAAATGAACAATTCTATGTGTTATTTACAATAATCCTTAGCAGGATTAATGGTTAAAATTTTTTAACTCTTGAAATCAGAAATATTGTAGACTAAGACATTATATTCAATTTTTTAATTATTTTATGCAATCCTGGTTAAGATTAAAAGAATTTAATTCCGTGTACGAAGTTCAAAAGATCTACTGCACAACAAAGTGACTACAGTTGTTAACAACAATGTATGATATACTTGAAATTTGCTGTGAGTAGATTTTAAGTGTTTTCACCGCAAAAAAGTATGAGAGAGAATGCATGTGCTAATTAGCTTGATTTAGCCATTCAACAATGTATATGTGCATCCAACTATTACCTACACTGTAAACACATAGAATTTTTGTCAATTTAAAAAATAATATAGTAAAAACCAACACACAATATTTTAAAAAATATTAAAAGAAAATAGTGTACACAGATCCAAAAATACCGGTATTTAATGAAAAATCTTTAGAGGACTTCCAAAACACAAGGCTAATGCTGTCTATTCATTGTTTAAGTATGTGAGAAGATTGGAGAATTTATAAACCAGTGACCACAGAGACTCCCAGAACTAGAAGAACTGGCCATTGATCATGAAATTCTATCTAGTTTGTCCACTGAGAAGGGCGAGAGACTCTCTTGTGATAATCTCCTATTTATAGAAATTTCCACAATGGTCTCTCAAGTAATGTAGAACTTAACACTGAAGTTGTGATTTCTGCAAAACTGACTTGCACGTTTGAATTATAAAATCCCATTCGTTCTCTATTTGTTAGAGTAAATTATATTTTGTTTTCCAGTATGTTTATTATAAGCGACCAAATTTATGGATGAAAATTGTACTTCACACGCCTGAAACTTCAATTTCTTTATTTTTCTGACATTTTTAGCCATTTTTCTACCTGATCTATTTCGTCAACTATATATATATTTCTCTGGTGTTTTTTTAAAAAGCCTGTTAGTGGCTGAGCTGCTCTACTGCCTATAGGCTGTTGGAATCAATTTGGGTATACAAGTAGGAATTTCAATGAATTCTGAGAATGATATGGAAAATATCGGGGCTCCTAAAATCTACAAATGTTTCATAACACTAGTTTGCAAATATTAGAGACTCAGAATATTCCATTAATGAATTATGGTAAATAAGTTAAGACTAATTTGTTTATGCCTACTATCACTTTACATAGCAATAAATATAATTTTCCCAGTTTGACCTTCCACAGAGAATCTACTGAATTTGCTTATAACTGAGGTATTAAAGGAAGTCAGAATTACTTGCCTCTGTGAGGGGGTGGGCAGAGAGAAGCAAGAAATACACAAGAATTGAGATTCCAGTTTTAAAAACCTTAGTCTTTGTAATATTACAGTTAGTGATGAGTAGAAAACTAGAGAAAGCAGAAGTAATGCTTCTGCATTATGAACTTGGAAGATAAAATATAACCTTGAAAAACGAAGTCTTGCCTGATTGTAATGTGATCAGAGTTCTGAGGAGGTTCATATCCTATGACATATGAGTTACCACAAACAAAATTACTATGGAATTATACAAAGGGAATGCTGCACTGGGAGGTCGTTAACAATTGCGTCCCTATGCAGCTCATTGCCACACTCTCTTAGAGCCTTTGAGGTAATAAGCATAATAATGGTCCCTCAAACATGTTCACATCCTAAGTCCAAGAACCTGTGAATATGTTACTTTGCATGGCAAAAGGGATTTGGGATTTTGTCGCTCTGATTAAGTTAAAGATTTTATGACAGAAAGCTTATCCTGGATCACATAATATAATCACAAAAGTCCTGATAAAAAACAAGCAGGATGGGGCAGCGCCTGTGGCTCAAAGGAGTAGGGCACCCACCCCATATGCCGGAGGTGGCCGGTTCAAACCCAGCTCTGGCCAAAAACCGCAAAAAATAAAAAAATAAATAAATAAATAAAAAACCCAAGCAGGATGAGAAAGAATAATGAAGGAAGAGGGGAAGCAGGAGTGTCAGCATTACAGTGATTGGATGTGAGAAAGGCTCAAGTGGCCATTGCTGCCACTTGAAGATGGAAAAGGTAAACAATGTGGTTGGTATCTAGAAGCTAAAAAAGGAAAAACAAAAGGGATAGACTTTAGAGTCTCTAGAAAGGAACACAGCCCCTAGGACACCTTGATTCCAGCCCACTGAAACCCAGGTTGGATTCCTGATCTCCAGAACTGTAGGATAGTCAATTTGTGTTGTTTTAAGCCACTATAAGTTGTGATAATTTGATAGAGAAGCATTAGAAAGTTACTACAGCATTTATGATGTTACCCGTCAGTTAAGCCACGTTGAGTGAGCCAAACTTTTCCAATTTAAAGACCATCAAGTTGACTTCTCTCAGTAGTGGGGGTGAAATCTTGGATCTGTTCAGAGCCAAGCTTAGTAGTATGCTTATACCCCTGAAGTGCATGATCGGGTGGGAACAGATGCTCAATAAAGGATATATGTATATAAGGAGCAGAAATGTCAGAGGATTAGCTGAAGGATTTTCTCATCCTTCTTGTTTTTCACAATTAGTCTAACAGATGACACTAATGCTGATAACTAATCAGAAAACAGCCCCATGGCCAAAAAGCCAAGGATGACTGAATGTGCAGGAAGTTGAGATGTCTTATTCCTAGAGGTAATCCCCACTTATAGAGTGAAACTCAAAATGTGGGTCACTTAAGTCTCTGTGGGTTTGTTTACATCATAGGAAGGGAACAGGGGGGATAAAAAGCAAAAAATACCAACAACAAATAAACAAACAAAAACCCAGCTCTAGGCAAGAAAGTCCAGGCTTTAAGGGTCTGTTAGGTAAGGACTTTGTGATTAAGACTATGTCCTGCCATTTTGCATGATGGATGCCATTCGTACCCATACAAAATTTATAAAATACAGTAGAACCTCCCTACATTGACCACTTCCTTAATTTGACCTGATTTTCATAGACTGGACATGCACCACATTTATGTGTCAGTATAATAGGCCTAGTTCCTTATGTTAACCACCTTTGTATGTTGCAGTTTCCTGGGTGGTCAACTTACAAAGATTCTAGTGTACTTATAGAAAAATGGCCTTGGAATGCAAGATCTGTCCCAGCAATGCTGACCTAAGTAGGTCAATAAAAGTTCCCTATTGCTTTTCTTATATATTGCATCACATTTCTTCCTAGAACTATGAGTATACTGGGGTGGGGGTAGGTATTACCATTCATCCAACCTTTGTCTGAGAAACATTAAGTACAATTTTTTAGCAAACAAAAGATCTTTACTTTGGGAGGAACAAATATTATTTGTGCCATCCCTCCAACTAATAACCAACTGCACCGTCACAAACTGTTTACTAAATACCTTTGTTGCAAGACAGAGTACTAAGCTTCAAATGGAAGAAAGTGACATGCTGCCACCCAGGAAGTAGTATTTTACAAACATTGCCATTTTTGCGATGTCAAGAGCCCATTCATAGGTTAGGCTAGTGTGAAGTGAAGAAAATCATAGTAAATATCCAGATCATGTGGGTAATAATATATTTCTATATGAAAATGTGAAGTATGGAATATGAATTTCACATAATTGTCAACATTTTCTATTGTTTTCCATCTCATCTGTGACCCAAACAAACAAAACAAAAGAGAATAGTCATTCTCAAGAAAGATGCCCCTGGCTTGGCGCCCGTGCTCAGTTAGGGCGCCGGTCACATACCCCGAGGCAGGCAGGTTGGAACCCAGCCTGAGCCTGCTAAACAACAATGACAACTACAACAAAAAAATAGCCAGGCGTTATGGTGGGGGCCTGTAGTCCCAGCTACTTGGGAGGCTGAGGCAAGAGAATCACTTAAGCCCAAGAGTTGGAGGTTGCTGTGAGCTGTGACTCCATGGTACTCTACCAAGGGCAAAAAAACTTATTAAATGTAGAGTATCAATGTCTTTATATAGTGATTAAGAAAATGCTATGAGGGTTATCTCTCACAGTATGATCAAAATGTTTCTGATTGTATATGAAGCACATTCTGCCCTATGATTGCACCAATGTACACA
>CAUYRH010087205.1:0-13161 GCA_963574655.1 Perodicticus potto
CATCACAGCTCAAAGCAACCTCCAATTCCTGGGCTCAAGCGAGTCTCCTGCCTCCGCCTCCCAAGTAGCTGGGACCACAGGCGCCCGCCACAATGCCCGGCCATTTTTTGGTTGCAGCCATCATTGTTGTTTGGCGGGCCCGGGCTGGATTTGAACCCGCCAGCTCAGATGTACGTGGCTGGCGCTTTAGCCCATTGAGCCACAGGCGCCGAGCCATCATCATCACATATTCTAAGCATTGTTTAAATGTTACTCATCCCATGAGATTTTTTTACACTGCATTTATTTGAATGAAGACTACATGATTCATTTAAAAAAGTTATTTCAAAAATTTATACACAGTGGTATTGTCTTTTTTTGGTGTACAGGTCTATGAATTTTAGCGCATGCTTAGGTGGAGTCAAGTACTCAGCACTGTAATCGGGATGCAGAACAGTCCTGTCACCACAGAGGACTCCCACATACTGCTATATGGCAGCAAGCCTGCCTCCTTCTCTTAGCCCCTGAAAACTGCTCACTATTCTTTGTTGCTACTTTTGCATATTCCAGAGTGTCAAATGAATGTAATAATACAAGATACAGCATCTTAAACTGCCTTTTTCCCTTAGTGCAATCCATCAAAGATTCAATGATTTGTCCTTTTCATTGCTGAATAGTATCCCATTGTATGAATATATCATAGTTTGTTTACCCATCCTTCACCTTTGATATAGTTATCTCATGTATTATGACTAAAATAATATCAGAAAAAATATTTTAACTTTGGTTTCAACTGTCAAAAATCAAACATATTTTTAAAAAACTCAAGAAGAGAAAAGTAGTCTATTATATTTACCCAGATGTTTACCATTCTGTTGCTTTTTCTCCAATTTTCTGATACCTAGCATTTTGTTTAGAACAAGTCTGATGACAATGAATTGTCTTAGTCTTTTTTCATCCAAGAATGTCATTTTTTATAAAATCCTCATTTCTGAAGGATATTTTCTCTTGATACAGAATTCTGGTTTGAAGTTGTTTTTTTTTTTTAATTTTTTATGGCATTTGAAAATGTTATGCTACTCCTTTCTGTCATCCATGGTTCCTATTGAGAAATCTACAGGCATTCAAACTGAAGTTTCTCTACAATATAATAATTGGCTGTTCTCTGGCTGCCTTCAAGATCTTTTCTTCATTTTTAGGTTTCAGCAGTTTCATTGTGACCTTTATCACTTTCTCCCTTTCTTTTGAGAATTCTCTGAAATAGACATTGGCCCTATTGGTATTATGCAATGGTCCCTGAGCCTCTATTCTTTCTTTCTTTTAATCAGTATTTTTTGTCTCTGTTGGTCATTGGGCTGTTTCTGTTGATCTTTCTCCAAGTTGATTGAATTTTTCTTTGTTATTTTCATTTTGGTATTGAGCTCTTCCAATGAATTTTTTATTGTGGTTGTTGTATTTTTCAGTTCTTAAATGTCCACTGTTTCTTTTTTATATCATCTATTTTCCTGATGAGACTTTCTAGCTTTCTGTTTTATTCAAATATGTCCCTTCTTCTTGAAGAATAATAAAACAGTTGCTTTAAAGTCATTGGTAATTCCAGCTTCAACATCCATGTCATCTGGGGTTGACATATTTTGATTGTCTCGTCACATGCAAGTTATTGAGATTTTCATGGTTCTTCATGTGTCTAGTACTTTTAAATTCTATTCTGGAAATTTTGAATACAGTATTATGAGACTCTGAGTCTTGCTTAATATCTGAAATAACATTGATTTGATTTAAAAAATGCAAGCAATTAACCCAGTTGGATTCAGGCTGCAAGTTCTGACCTACTTTCTATGGACTGTGATTCTAATATCAGTTCAATTTTCAATGGGTTCTCAGTGCTTTCAGATCTGTTCTTTGTATACAATAATCATTGGCTTGTCTGAGACCTAGGTGATGGTCTACCCCATCTATCAGTTTTCAAAAATCTTTGAGATGTTTTTTAGGGTCCTATTCATGCATGCACAGCTTGGAAGTGATCTCAGGAATGTATCTTCTAACTTTAAGAAATCACCTTTTTGAACTTTTTCCTCTCTTTTGAAATTTTTCTAACACTTTCTGCCTCCCAAAACCTCTTCTTCCTCTCTTGCTCTTCTGACTGGAAATCCAGATCTTTATTTTTTCCCTCTTCTCTGTACTTCTCATGACTTTGTCCCAAGACAAAAAGGTAGAAGGATGGGGATAGTGAAAAAGCAGTTGGAGAGCCTTTCAATGCTCTTGAAGCCATAGTTTCTTTGATCAGAGAAAAAAGTTCCCTCCCTCAAAGTTTTAGGCACTTCTCTTGCTGCCCTCATCACCACTACCACTATCGTTATAGGATTTCTTGGGAGCAGAGTAGGTGAGAGGGAAGAAAGCATAAGCAGGGGAAATTACCTCCACCCCAACTCTTAGGGGCATCCTTCTCATATCCCAGACTAGAAAGAGTGCTTTCTCTTCAAGTTCTTACTGTCTGAATCCAGTGCCAAATTCTTGGCTTGGGGCCCAAGCTGAGGATACTGGCATAAAACAAAAAACAGCAACCCAAACAAAACAAAACAAAACCCCCTGAAAGTTCATTGCTGGATTGGTCTTGCTTAGAGTTCTGCTTTTCTTTTATTCCCAGTCAGCTTGCTGGAATTTCCTTTTCAGAGTCCTTAGATGCTGTACTAAGCTTTCAAGGATTTTTTTGCATTTTATGGGGGAGGCAAAAGTGTGTTATGCTTTTTTCACCTTGCCCAGACCTTGGAACCCAAATGATTCATTTTACTTAATAGGATTAAGTGCTGTGTTTTTAAAAGTCAGTTCTACATTCATGTTAAGTGCATATTGAATGGATTTTGACAAATGCATATAGTCATACAAGTATCATATCATTCCAATCAACATATAGAGCATTTTCATCATCTTAGAGAGTTCTATCATATTCCTACTGCTTAAAAAATTTTTTTTGAAAACCTCTAGAATCACATATTATTATTTACTGTGAATTTCTCAAATCCTCAACTTCACATGAGGGGCAAAGAAAGGGCCAGTTGATGCTCCCAAATGAGGTAGCACCATGTGTGATTCTGAACAGAGGGCAGAGAAGGTGAGAAGATGAGAAAGCGACCCCTTGTAGGAGGGAATGTGCTCCTCTTGGCTTGGGCAGGCAGGTTCCCAGCCAAACCTTGCTGGCCAGATATCCAGACTGCAACTCCCCAGAAGCCTTGGCATCTGCACGCCTGCCAACAAAACAAACTCAGCCAGAGACAGCAAGCATATTTCTGAAAAGTCAACTTGATCTACCTCCTGGAGGGAAGGCTGTATGTCCATGTCTTATTGGAGTAGTCAATTCCCTGCCAGCAGTAGGTGGAGACTAAATCCACGTAGGTGTGAGGGCACTGGCCTGCCGACATGACATAGGAAAACCACGCTGCCTGCCTCAATGTCACACAACCTGAATCCTCTTTTGAAAATATTCCCTCACTTACTTGCCCAACACAAATGTGAATTTAGAAGAACATGCTGTTGTCTTAATTTACTTTTCTGTGGGTGGAACTTCTCCAGGTGTGGGGAACCCAGGGTGAGTGGATCACATAGCTGCTCTCATGTTTCTTAGCTTGTTTCGAAGCAAATGGTTGCCCCTGGAAACAACTATAAGATTGAAAACAGTAGGTTGTGAAAATCTTCAATGCTTCTTCATGTTTGAGTTCATGGAAGCTGTTACCTGCCTTTAATAATGCTAGACAATTTAAGGTTGCTAGTACTGCAGGATGTTAATAAAATCTCATAATTAAACTCCTAAGAGTGGAATTTATTATTAAACAATCTCAATAGCAGCAAAATTCACATATATGTAGTTCAGAAGAATGTAAAAAAATACCTTTTATCAAGTCTTATGTCTCAAATCATGCAAAGGCCTCTGACACCTGGCACAGGTGGGAAGTGGATCTTCTCTTCCTCTAGGCTTATTGCCAGTATCTCATTGGGGTAAGATATTCAACATTGACACAAGGTCATTCTCTTTGTGGTTACCATAGAACTAAATGCTTCACTTTTTTTCCTCATTTATTTTCATCATCCTTCTCATCTTTATCACTACTCCCACATGGCTTTGCATTGCAAAATTGATTTTCAAAGTGGGCATATAACCCAAGATCACAAGAGAAAATATAACTGGACTTCCTAAATCCTGGAAATTCACAATCTCTCTGGAAAAGTGGAATGATAAGCACCTACATATACGTATATACCCATGACACTTACACTACATAGAGTCCCACAAATGTTAATTTAGCTATTGAATGTATACACTATTTGTATAGCTATTTAAGAACACAGAAAAAAAATAATGTCCTAAAAATGCCTCAAAAATGCAAGTATGTATCTTAGAACAATCTTTCTGGAAAGTCATATGGAGATATCTCAAAGAACTAAAAGTACACCTACTGTTTGATCCATCAATTCCACTATTGGGTGTTTACATAAAGGGAAAAAAAGTGATTTTTAATAAAAAAGACACATATAGTCAAAAGTTTATTGCACAATTGCAAAGATGTAAAATCAACCCAAGTCAATCAATGTATGAATGGATTAACAAAATGTGGTATATGTATACCATGGACTACTGCTCAGCCATAAAAGAAGTGATGAACTACTGTCCAGCTGACAATGGATGGAACTGGAGACTATTCTTCTAACGGAAGTATTGCAAAAATGGAAAAACAAACATCCCTCCCCCCCCGTGCTCACTGTTAAATTGGAACTAATTGATCCATACATCGGTATATATTTGGTAGTAATGCTTAATGGAAAGTAATCAGGCAGAAAGGAGCCAATGGGGAGGGGAGAATTCATACCTAATGGTACCATGCACACTATCCAGGTGATGGGCACAATTATAGTTTTGACTCAAACCGTACAAAAGCAATTAATGTAACCAAAACATTTCTACCCTTGTAATATTCTGAAATTAAAAACAAAACAAAACAAAACTCTTTCCTTTTGACTCTTCAGAGTCTTTTGCCTCTTTCTTTACTTCCCTCAGGACCCTGCATCTTCTATTCCATATTTGGAGACAGGGTGTTGGCCGCTCAGCCACATCAGATTCTGCTTAGAATAAGTACAAGAAGGGGTGGCTAGGTCTGGAGTAGATGGTAGCTGTGGATTTTGTGGGTAGAGCCTCTACAGTCAAGGAAAACCAAACCATTCATATTGCCATGAAGAGCTTCCTCTTGCCTCAGGTGCTTGGCTTTATTATATTAAAAGATTTTCTATCTTTTTTCCCACCTTGAATTATATTACCAAATGTGCTCAGACCCAGGAGAGGGATTAAGGAGAAGAAAAACTCTACCCACACAAGCTACACAAACATTAGCTAAAAGAGGAAAAAAAACATTTTGGCGAGTATATATCCCCTTTAAAATTACAAAAGCACAGGAATATTTCAAAAGCTTTCTATTTGGCTCAGCGCCCATAGTTCAGTGGTTAGGGCCCTGGCCACATACGCCAAGGCAGGAGAGTTTGTACCCAGCTCAGGCCTGCTAAACAACAAAATAGCCAGGTGTTGTGGCGGGTGCCTGTGGTCCCAGCTACTTAGGAGGCTAAGGCAAGAGAATGGCTTAAGCGCAAGAGTTTGAGGTTGCTGTGAGCCGTGATGCCATGGCACTCCAAAAAAGCCAACCCCCCCACCAAAACCCAAAACTTTCTGCTGTGTGTGTTTTAAACAAAAGTGTAGAGATTTAGAAATGCAATAATTTCTTCAACAACTTATAGCTGTTAAAAAGTATGATTTTTAGAAAGTCTTCCTGCATTACACAACAGTAGGATCACTGAAGCAAAGTCTAAAGTAACTACATGATTATCAAGTTCACTGGGTGATTCTTATAAGATTCAGGAACCACAGAATTAAGGGACTCACCTGCTTCCCAAATGGGAAAGAAGAAAATAAACTGCTCCGTCCAAGGAATAGTTAAGTAACTAGGTCTGTTGGGCAATCAATGAAAGTAATAACATCCCCCAAAGATTTGATGGGAAGAGAGAAACTGACTACAATGGGTGAAGTGAGGAATGTGGCATTAGAAACAAACCGCAGATAATTAATTAGTTGCTTAAGGAAACTGGATTGTTTAATGTTGGATTAAGAATTTTGGAAGCAGGGAAAGTCGCATTGATTTAAGGAATGAAAAACTAGGAAAACAATACTTAGAGCATTGAAGGTTTCCCAAAGGAACAAAAATAACCAGAAGGCATTTTCTAGTGAGCAAAGCAGGGCAGAATATATGTTGTTTCTAGTTACAAAGATACATTTCTATTGATTTGAAACCTTAATTCTTTCAAATCTCAAGCTTTGTGCAAACATAAATCTAACTGATTATTGTAAAATAGAAATAGACTTCTACTAATGTGTGGAGTGCTAGAAAGGAAACTCATTGTTCAAAAGAGGGAGGTGATCATTTAGTCAATCCATCATTCCCTTATCCCACAAATATTTATTGCATGCCTACCGCAAATTAGGCATGATTTCTAGGCCTTTGCTATTTAACAAATTATCCCCAAACATAGCTGAAAAGACCCAGTATTTAGGTAGGGCGTAGTGGCTCATGACTGTAATCCCAGAACTCTGGGAGGCCAAGATGGGTGGATTGCCTGAGCTCAAAGGTTGGAGACCAGCTTGAGCCAGAGTGAGACTCTGTTTCTAAAAATAGCCAGGTGTTGTGGCAGGTGCCTGTAGTCCCAGCTACTTGGGAGGCTGAGGCAAGAGGATGGATGGTTTGAGCCAGAGAATTTGAGGTAGCTGTGAGCTGTGATGCCACAGTACTCTACTGAGGGTGACATAGTGAGACTCTGTCTCAAAAAATAAAAGAAACAAACAAAAAATACCAAGTATTTATTATTTTACAGTTTCTATGAGTCAGGAATTCAGGAATATTTAAGCTGGGTGGCACTGGCTCAGGGTCTTTTCATTAGATTGAAGTCAAGGCACTGGATGAAGATGAAGGCTTGACTGGGGTTGAAGGGTCCACTTTTAGGTGGCTCATTCACATGACCATTGGCAGGAGGCCTCAGTTTGTGCTGTGTGGGCCTCTCCATAGGGCACTTGAGTGTCCTTAAAACATGGCAGCTGATTTTTCCAGAGAGAGCACAGAGGAAGAAACTGCAATGCCTTTTATGATCTAACATTGGAAGTTACATACTGTTACTTTTGTCACAGTCTGTCTCTTAGAATTGAGGCACTAAATCCAGGCCACACTTAAGAAGAGGGGATTAGGCCCCATGCTTTTATACCACTACATTCCACTTCATCCAAAGGACTTTGTTACTTGGGCTGCACAGACTCAAAAATAGCATACAACTATCCACCACTCTTGGATACAGTGAATGTTGACATGGCCACACATGACCATGTATGTTTACATTAGAATAAATAGGGAGGGGGTAGCTATTAAAAATACTGATGTCTGGTTCCTACTTCTAGCAATTCTAACTCACATGGTCTGCATGGAGCAAAATGCAATCAGGTGTGTTAGCAAGAGGCCTCAGTTCCTTGCTGTGTGGGCCTCTTAATAGGGTTGTTTGAAGCCCCTACCACAGCAGCTAATTTTTCCCACAGTAAAATATATGAAGCTTCCAAAATACTCCCCAGATGAGGAAATCACTGTCCCAATAAACTGAGAAATTATTGATTCATAAATGTTGAAGTAATTGGCTATTGGATGCCATCTTAGCCTTTATTTAATTGCATAAATTGATGAGCTCCCCAAATATTTTGATGGCCTTTGTCACCATTTGTATTCATTTTGTACATGTTCTGGTTTAGTTTTCTTATTTATTTTGGATCTAGTTTTTCAACTATATTAGAGTTTGACATATTGGTATTTCCTTACAGCTTCCTTATGCATTCACACATCTAAAGGAATAATCTTAATTCCAGCAAAATTGGATTGAAGCATGTGTGTGCTATGTTAAAATGTCAAGAATGCTATAATTATATTTTATCAGGTGCAGTTTAACATTTTAATAGGCAGTGTCTAAGACTGATTTGACAGGGTATTTTTGGATGATGAAATAGTTGCTCAAAATAAGAAAACACCACTCAAAAACTAAATGAATCACTTCTGCCAGACAAGTAGGTTTGGAATTTATTCTGAAGGGCTTGCATAATTTTTCTGAAGTGCTGTCCTTTTTTAATGTACGTTCATTAAATCTGATTTGGAAGGTTGAGAAAATAACCCCTTTGTGACTTGTCAATCATTAAAGAAGTCTGAACATTTGGCAAAATTCCAGAAGTCCTTGGTTTGGTATTTTATTTCATTAACCATGAGTATAATTCACCACAGTAGGAATAGTATAAGCAACTTCACCAACTGCACATTTCTATCCACCCTTTTGCATGTCAGGATACAATAACAACCCAACTGGACAAATAGGCTTATTGTAGCCACAGTATTTATTGCTATTATTCTTTCATGGGAATGGTTTTCATGTACTTGGGTTATTTTGCTGGTGTGAGGTCTTTGTTAGAATAGGACAGTTATGGGCACCTTAACTTGAGTTTTGTCCTTCATTGGAAGCATCATTTTGTACATTAACAGGTGAGCTAGGCATTTATATAAGGATTGCACTGCTAGCTCTTTCACAAAATGTTGATGTTTTAATCTGTAGGAAACATTACACCTTTCCAAGGAGTGATGAAAAGATCCCCCTGTGAGAAGGTGGGTGATCAGGTTGCAACATTCAGGTCTGTTTTGACTCAGCCTGTCTAACCGCCAGCTTTCTTCTTTCTTAACAAGATGTTCTATGAGAAATTAAGGCAAAGGAAATGGGGTTGGATATTAGACCTGGATTAAAGACCTTTCTTGAAGCTCGCTGTATGACCTTGACCTTGGACACAACATGTATTCTTTTTATACATGTTCTGGCCATGTACACATTGTGTATAGATAACTCTTTTTTTCCTGTTTTCCTTGCATACTTCTCTATTCCTTCTGTCAGCTACAGCCCCTATTTTCTTTGGAAAACTTTCATTCTACAGTCTGAACCCTTCACAAAGAAGGACAATTGGTCAAATAAAGTCCAAACAGTACTTTATCAATGGAAATTTTTTTTAACACTTTAAAGATGTTATATTGCCTGGATTTCATTGTTACTGTTGAGAAGTCACCAATAATACTTATTACATTTTTGAAGGTAACACTTCTTTTTCTGGTGGCTGCTTTTAAAACTGTCTCATTACTGAGCTGTAGTCACATGACCACACTCCAGTCTGGGGGACAGAGTGAGACTTCACCTTGTCTCTTAAAATACAAAAGAGGGGCTTGGGGTCTGTAGCTCAGTGCATAGGGTGCTGGCCACATACAAGGAGGCTGGCGGGTTTGAGCCCGGCCCAGGCCTGCCAAACAACAATGACAACTGCAACCAAAAAATAACCAGGAGTTGTGGCGGGTACCCATAGTCTCAGCTACTTGGGAGGTGGAGGCAAGAGAATTGCTTAAGCCCAAGAGTTGAAGGTTGCTGTGAGCTGTGATGCCACAGCACTCTACTGAGGGCAACATAGTGAGACTCTGTCTCAAAAAAAAAAAAAAATGAGAATGCTTGGGTTTTTTTTTTTTTTTTTTGCAGTTTTTGCCTGTCGCTGGGTTTAATCCTACCACCTCCAGCATATAGGGATGGCACCCTACCCCTTTGAGTCACAGGCACCACCCTTTCTTTTCTTTTCTTTCTTTCTTTCTTTCTTTCTTTCTTTCTTTCTTTCTTTCTTTTTTTTTTACTGCTTTAAATCTTTATTATCCTTGAGAGAAATCACACACACTATGCCTTGAAATGGTTATGTGACTTGTGCAGAATCCCCTCTAAACGAGAAAAACAAGCATTAAGTCATGCACGTTGACACCCAGTCTAGTGATTAAAATTTGACCTACACTAAGACATCATATAGAAAACATTTCTTCAGGAGAGGTACAGTTGCAGGGGGCTCAGGAGAGGTAATAACAAGATGATGATCTAGCCGTCCTGGCAGCATCACAATCATCAGTTGGGGATTGTTTTCTTTTATATATGCCAACAGCACCTGGACTTTCAAATTAGACTCATATCCCTTCAACCTGAGTGTCTTCAATGGTCCACTCTTTTGTTTTAAAGCCTCAAAGAGCAGAGTGACTCCACTCTGCCCCAAGTTATTTGGCCTAGGTCCAGGCTCTCCAGCTTCTGGTTGCTAACAAGAGCAAATGAGAGATCCTGACATTAGAAAGGTGTGAGGGAGCAGCCCCACAGCCCTAGATATTTTAGGTTACAAAATGGAGTCTTCAAGGCTTTACAGAGAAACCACAATCCAGTAGTTATGCAACTGAGACCCAGGAGAGACTCCAAGCTTGTTAGGCTGGAGTGTCCCTGGAATAGCTTTGAGAGATGTTTGCAGCTGAGTGTGGAAATGTTGCATGCTGTAACACCAGGGTTTGCAGTTTGCATTCAGGGTACCCCAAGCCCCCACACAGAAGTTTCACTCCACCATCCCCGAGGTCGTTTTTGGCCAAGCACAGCTGCTGACTGACCACCAAAACAGAAGCAAGTTGCTTACAGCAGGCTTCTGTAAGGTGACAGTTCTCCAATGACAGCTTTTGCAGCAGGCACTTTGGGCCTTTCAGACTCGTGTGCAGCAACTTGACACCCTCGTCCAGAAGCTCGTTGTCTGAAAGATCCAGGCATGTCAGCGACTGGTTGACTTTGAGGGCCAAGGTGAGATTGGCCCATTGTTCTGTGGTCACAGAATGAAATCCCAACCTCAGATACTGCAGCCTATATTTAATGTGTTTGAGGTTCTTGCCCAGCAGTAGCAGCAGCAGCAGCATGTCATCCCACTGAACGTGGCCCTCCAGGGTCAGGTGCGTCAAAGTCTTCTTACCAACAAAAGTCAGACAGAAATCCTGGTAAGCACTATCAGAGGTGACATTTATTTTTCTTTCTTTCTTTCTTTTTTTTTTTTTTTTGTAGTTTTTGGCCACGGCCGCGTTTGAACCCACCACCTCCAGTATATGGGGCCAGCGCCCTACTCCTTTGGGCCCTACTCCTTTGGACCACCCAGGGGTGATATTTCTAATCACTACTTTCTGCAGATGACAGGAGACCTAGGTTATACCATCACAAAGAATCCTCACAGAGGAGTCACTCAGGAAGCTTTGAGTCACGCCCAGAGAGCTCAGATTCTTGTTCCGGCTGACCACAGAGGAAAAGTCCATCCAGACACAGAGAGGGATGATCATAATGAGACCAACTCTCAAGTTGAGCATGTACATGTGACACAGGGTCGTTCTCCAGGAATATTCCCCTTGCTATCTGCAGGGAGAGTTTCTGCAGCTTCTGACAATGCTTGAGGCAGAATGAAGAGTACATCACTTCAAATGTATCCGTCCAGTGGAGAGAAACTTCCGTGAAAGGGGCCATCACTTCTTCGCCAGCCCCTCATCCTGAGACTCGTGGAGGCAGCACAAAAGCTCCTTCACGTCAGTCATGAAGAAGGGCTTGTTCTCATCAAGATTTGCTCTGTATTTCAGTCATTCCTCTTTGATCTGCGGGGACATCTGGCAGCCAAAAGTTGGCTCCATCTCCTGACCCTCTTCTCGTTTGAGAAGCCAAATAAGAAGTATCCCCCCCGGGTCAGGCTGGGGCTCCTCACTCGCTCCTTGGAGAACAGCTTCTGTACGTCCCAGATGTCCCGGTGAGAGATATGGGTCCAGTTTCTGCGGCACTCCACCTCTTCCTGCTCCTCACCGTCCAGGATGTAATACATGGCAGCAAGAAATTGCTGGACGCTGAGCTGGATCAAGGAATAGCAGCCGTCACAATCCCTCTGGAGGACACCCTTGTCCAGCAAGGGACCGAGGTCGTCCTCCTTCATTTAGAGCTTCCCAAGGTCTTCCTCGTGAAACATCAACGTCTGTGTCCACCGCCCTGGGCAGCCAGGAGACACGGAACCCTCAGCCACCCTCGGAGGATTTCTCTGGGGCTGCTCCAGGTGCCACGGTGAACTGGTCAGAGAGAAAACGCAGAAACAGTGACGTGGTGGTCAGGCAGGTCAGGGAAGGGTCCTCCCTCTTCTCCATCTGAAGCTTCAGACAAGTGCAGAAGATGTGGCATATGGTGGGGGCCTGAGCCCAGGCGGAACAGGGCCGCGTTGCCCATCAAATCCAAAGCGCATAGGCCCGGTCCTAGTCGCTAAAGTGTCTCAGGAAATACCTCCTCCTGTCTGGCTCCAGAAACCCCTCTATCACTATGAAGAGCGGCTGCTCCACTAGGAGCCAGAGTTCTCCCAGGGCCTCAGACCTCATGGTGACCAGCAGGGTGGCCTTGGGCAGCATCTTCCTCTTCAGCAGACTGCCCAGGAGGATGGGCACCGGCTTCTCCTTCTCCCAGTTGCCACAGATATCAAGGATCAGGGCCTCCGCAGGGACTCTTAGCTCTTCGAAACCATCGATGATGAACGGTTATCTTCTGTGCCTGGGCAAAAACTTCTGCCGCACCGCCCTGCCACTGTGGCTGGTCCTTGAAGATCAGTTCTGCAAAGCTGCACCCACTCACGTGGTTGAGCTCCTTGCACCTCAAGTAGATGACATAGTTGAATATCTGATTGAAGTTGTTCTCTACCCAGACCAGGATCAGCTGCTTTGCCAGGGTTTTTCTATTTTTTTTTTTTTGTTGTTGTTGTTAAATCATAGCTGTGTACATTAATGCAATTATAGGGTACAATGTGCTGGTTTTATATACAATTTGAAATGTTTTCATCAAACTGGTTAACATAGCCTTCACGGCATTTTCGTAGTTATTGTGTTAAAACATTTATATTCTACACCTAGTAAATTTCACATGTACCCTTGTAAGATGCATCATAGGTGTCCTCCCACCAATTCCTCTCACCTCCCCCGTCCCCACCTCTCTCCTTTCCCCTTCTTCTTGAGCTATAACTGGGTTATACATTCATAAGAAAGCTATAAATTGGTTTCATAGTACTGAGTACTTCTTCTTCCATTCTTGAGATACTTTGCTAAGAAGAATATGTTCCAGCTCTATCCATGTAAACATGAAAGAGGTAAAGTCTCCATCTTTCTTTAAGGCTGCATAATATCCCATGGTGTACATATACCACAATTTATTCATCCATTCATGGGTTGATGGGCACTTGGGCTT
>CAUYRH010087206.1:0-15712 GCA_963574655.1 Perodicticus potto
CTGAGCTGGCTAGGGTGCCAGATGTCCTGCATCAATTCTCCCTCTCCGAGTAGAAACCCCAACTGCTGTCAGGGAAAAGGGGCGAAGACTCGATCCAACTGCTTCCTGCTGGGTCGGGCGATGATAGAAGGGGGCAGTTGGGGCTTCTCCGGAGGGAGAGAAGAGGTGACAATTTGAAGGGCAGAGAGAGATTGGAAAGGAATGACCTAAGGGCAGGAGTGGGCTGAGAGTGGAAGCAGTGAGCATCTGAGTCCCACATGGGATCATCATGTTGAAGTCCCACTGGAGAGTGTCATTGCTGGTCATCGTTGGTCCTCGCTGACCCAGAAGCCCAGTCATGAGACAGGCCCAAACATTACTTACTGAGCAAAGAGTCCGAATCAATGAAACAAATGACCCAGTATCTTTCTTAAGAATTTCCTAAATGTGTACATGGGATTGTGGAGACTGAAGCTGGTGGTACAATTTGAAAGAGTTAACACACTCCACTTGGAAGCAAAAAAACAGCCATGTGGTGACAAAGAATTTGTTCTCTTCTTTGGGTGGAAGCCACAGGATTACTTGCCAATTAGTAGCATCTGGTCCTCATAGAAGATTCATCCCTGGTTGAGCTGGCAGGTACCTCTGGATGTGACACTCTGTGAAGTTCCTGATGGCCCATCTGTGATGTCTTCCCTTCCCAGATACCACGGTCTTCCCTCCCCCTCTCCAACCAGCCTGCCTTTCATTTGAAATATTTTTAAACACTTAGAACTAAAAGCAGGACTATCTCCAGCTTAAAAAAAAATTTTTTTTTCGAGAGTAGGGTGAGATTCTGAGTTGGTTTTTTCCAAATTTAATAAAAAGAGATGACAATGACAGTAATAGCTCTGATTTATTGAGCACTTATACATGCTGGGAACTATGTTCAACATTTGACATGCATCATCTCGTTTAATTATCCAAACAACTGTGGGAGGACGTGGGTAGGAGCCATTATTACTCCAATTTTCAAAGAAGGAACTTGAGTCTCAGGAAGGTTCTTCCCTTGGCCAAGGTCACATAGTTCCTGAGTGTTTGAGCCAGGATTCTAACCCAGGGTTGTCTGCATCTGAAGTTTGGGCTCTGACATCGAACACACTGGGAGATCTAAAATTCATGTCGCATAGAATTAGATGTTTAAATGGTGACGTATCAGAGAGGGAAATCCTCTCCCCCCTCCCCCCTGATTCTGGATTTAATTAAAGCAGTGTTATTCTGAGGGGTTCCTTCCTGAGTTTTCATAGTAATGCAGCATACCTAACAATCTTTACATTCATAAACAATTTCACAGTTTGTAAGATGCTCTTTCAGATATCCAGATATCACAGGACCTTAAGAGGCTGTTCTTTGCTCCAGTGCTTCCATAGACTCCCAGATACTTCATTTTCTTTCTTTAGGCAAAGCAGGGCTGTTGTCTGAAACTCTTCCTTACCTGCTGTTCTCAGAAATTCTGGTCCTTCACTCCCCTCCACCCAAACCCCATCTAAACCTAATTTACCAGCCTGTTTTCTAAATGGACACTGCTGAGTGGATAGAAAGAGAATGAGGCTCAGCCTGCTATTTAGATACATCATCTTCATTCATTGGGAAAGAAAAGGCCTGGGTCTTAATGAGAAATAAGGAATTCTACAGACGAATCCTCCAGTTTCCTGTCAAAAGCTCAGATTGAGAAATTTAGAGTTGCCCAGCTTGTGGTCTTTTATTTTAAGTAACAGTAGGATGAAACAGGCACCAGTAGCAATTGAACACACTGGTTATCTCCCTAAATTGATGATACATCTGGCTACTTCACCCCTTTTCAATTTCAAATACAATTTGTCCAAAGCTTCCAGTTTAAACCACAGAGACCTTGTCTAAACTAAGTAACAGGCTACATAACTCTCTGGCTTCCCAGGAAAAGACAAAGGCTCTGTGTGTGTGTGTGCTGTGGTGATAACAGATTGGGGGTGATGAGAAGAGATGCATTCCAAGTGATGATTGAATTTAAAGTTCTTTCATTTCTACTGGGGATTTGAGATCTGATGAAATTATCAGCATTTCTCCTGGGCTCAGCATGCTGTGATCTCAGATATAGACAGGGACATGAATAAAGCCTGGGGTCTCAGAATGTTGCACAATCCTGAGGACAACTCCACCGCCCTCTCTCTATCCCACCTGTGCCTCGGGACTCAGCCTAGTGCTCCCAGCCCTTGCTTTGGCCTCCTAACTGGTCTCTGCCTACAGCATCACCCTCTCCCCCTCCACTTCTGAGCATCTTCTAACAAGTTTTGTTTTTTTTTTTTCCAATCTGCAAATCTGCATAGGGTCATTTCTCTGCTCAGACACCTTCATGGACTTCTCATTGCCACTGAATTCAGTAGAGACTACTCAGGTGAGACCTCTTCTCTGCTCCCTGCTGACACCTCCTGTTTCTGGAACTTGGCTTCTTACCACTTCCCTGAGTTGCCCTTTGCTCTGCCACCTCGGCCTTGTCTGTTGCATTCCCGCAGCCAGAACGGTGTTATTCCCTTCTCCTCCCACCTGCTCACGCTTCCCTAAAGTACTTTTCTGTTTCTGGAATGGCAAAGCACAGCATTTTTAAGAGTTGGAAGGATTCTTTGAAATTGGGAAATGCAATTTCTATGGAAATGCTATTTTCTCATTTCCAAGTCTCCTGCAAGATCCTGCTCAAATGTTGCTTCCCCTGGAAGTCTCTGAGTCTCCCGACACGTTGTAGGTGCTCAATAAATGTGCAATAAATTAATGTATGAATAAATGTATGCTTGGAAGAGCAGAAGAAAGGTCTTTTAATTTTACTTCATCCATGACTATGGAGTCATAAACTCAGGTTTTTGTTTTTTTATTTAACTAAGGATGAACTGGTCCAGCTTCAGACTGAGAGAGATTAGGTGACATGGCATAAAGTCACAAGTCAGTGCTGGAAGGATTGCTAGCCATGGACTCAGGACTAACTCTGAGTCCTGGCTTTTCCTTTGCTTCTGTCTTGGTTGTTCTATTTGTCTGTGTCTGTCACATCTGCAGGTCTGTTTAGGCACTCACAGGCTGCTTGGCCACTTGGTGGGTTCCTTTTTCTCACTCTGAATCCTTTGTAAGAGAATGATGTTAACTAATGAATCCCCTCAACCCACAGACCCTTCCTGAGTGACTACTGTGTGTGGGAGTTCAAGGTCAAGACACAGTCTCAACCCCCAAGGAGGGCAAGAAGGGGCAAGAAGACAATGTCGGTGGAAGGAATACAGCGGGAATCAGTGGGTTCTAGTGGGCGGGGGTGACAGGCCAGGGGAGATCCTTTCTGAGGATGAGAGGTGTTTAAATTGAGTCTGGAAGGTGAACAGGACCTTTCAAGAGGACAGTAGGGGTAGAAAGAGTGATCCCTGCAGGGGTGTCCAATCTTTTGGTCTTTCTGGGCCTCATTGGAAAGAGAGAGGGTTGTCTTGGGCCACGCATTAAATACACAAACACTAATAAAAGATGGTGAGCAGAAAAGAAAAAGTCTGTGCATAATTTTTGTGATATCTGCCATCACAGGTAAGTAAAAAGTACTGCATGTGGCTCATGGGTGGTGTGTTGGGCACTCCTGTGAGAGAAGGCCATGTACTAAGTTGTGGCGGCATGAAGGGTCACGGTGTATTCAGGGTAACAGCAAGAAGACTCACGTGCTTGGAGGAGAGGGCTGTGGGCAGGGGCAGGTGGAGGGACCTGACAGGTGGGCAGGTGAGCCAGGGAGCCAAGGGCACTGTGTGCCAAGCAGCAGAGACGGGGCTAGTCCGGTTCGACTGGGGGATGTGTTTGATAGCTCTGGGGACCAGAAGTCTGGCATCAAGGTGTGAGCAGGGTTGGTATCCCTCAAGGCCTCGCTCCTCGGCCTGCCAATGGTCCTTCCGTCCCTGCGTTGTCCTGTGTTCTCCCCGCCGCGTGTGTCTGTGCTCTCTTCTCCTCTTCTCACCCTCGTCTCTTTACAGACCATTTCTCCAGACACGGTCGCCTTCTAAATCACTGGGAGTTAGGACTTCAGCGCGTGACTTTCTTGGGGTGGGTGTGGGGCACACAGTTCCGCCCGTAACAGGCGACGTGGGAGGTTTTTGTTTTTTCATTTTCAGGAGTCATTTGGAACACGCGGCTCTCATTTTCTGGGCCTGTGATGTGTTCTTAACAGCATTAATCCTTTCTCTGAAGGGCCTCTAAATATAGATCCCATCTGCTGCCAGACAGTATGTTATCGCTGATCACCCACTTAACAATTGCTTCCTGACGCGCGGGGAGAGGCTGCACACCCGGCAGGCAGGCGCGGCCTCGTGGAGGCTTCAGCCAGTGAGAAGCCAGATCAGACTCCAGGGCCTCCGAGACGCTGGAAGGACGCCCCCACCCCAAGGTTCCGTGATTCTCGGCTAGCCACGCCCCCGCATCACCCTCGCTGACACAGAAAGAGGGTCTCCTGCTGCTTTTCCTCTACATGTGAGCGCTGAGCACCAGCACAAACAGTGGTGGAAATGTCTGCTCATTTAATAAAAAAAAGGGTTCCTTGCCGAGCAAAGTGGCACCTGGCAGCCCTGGTTGATGGCATCTCTGCATTGATTAAGGGGAACACTCATCAATTGGACATGAGTGCGTTGCCCTTTGCTGTGGTTTGCTCGGGTGACACCTTCCTCTAGCCATTCTCCCGCCAGCTGGTTCATTCTAACACTCCTGCTGTGAAGGACAATTTGGCTTCCCATTAATTACTTTCAAAGTTCTAGATTTCAATTAGGGAGTTAATTACTTTTTGCCATATTGCCCCCATTAAAGACATTTTCATTATTAAGTCAATTTGTTAGAACTGAAGAGCTTTGCCAAGACAGAGAGTTATTGTCCAAGGAGCCTCCTGCTGTCACTACCATCTCTTCCTGCATTAAGGTGATACAGTTGAAAGCTTTATTTGGGATTTTTTTTTTTTCATTTAGCACATGCTCAAGGCTGTGCTAAGCCATGGAGGAGATAAAGGTAAACCGGACCTGATACCTGCCTTCACGGAGATCAAGAACGAGTAGAAGAGAAATACATTAAATCAGGTGAGTCAGTACTTATAGGCTGGCCACGCCCAAAAGACAACAGGGCCTCCATAGCTGGCCGCCTGTGTATGCTGACCACCGCCTTAAGTTGACCTAAGTTTCACAGACCAGACATGCACCACGTATACGTATCATACAGCAGGCCTAGTTCCTTATGTTGACTAGTCTGTTACAGTCCCCTGTGTGGTCTGTAACAGAGATTCTACCATATTATTGTCAGGCAGAAGAGATGGGTGTGATTTAATGGGGAAGAGTTTGCAGAGGTTATGGAATTTTGCATGGATCTTGTAGGATATCCATGTAGGATCTCACCAGGTAGATATGAGGGAGGGGGAATTAGTACCATGCACAGAAGCCTTCAACAACAGAAATTCATTGTCTTGGTTGTGGAGGTTAAAATCCCAAGACCTAGCATGTTGGCAGGGTTATGCTTCCTCTGAAGGAGCTAGAGAAGGATCTGGCTCAGGCCTCTCTCCAAGCTACTGGTAATTTCTTGGCTTGTGGTAGTAGAATTTCAATCTTCACATCTTCTTTCCCTGTCCCCAGCCTTAGGTCCACCAACCGACACTGGTTCATGGCCTGTTAGAAATTGGGCTACACAGTGGAAAGTGGGCGGTGAGAGGGAGGGAAGCCTTGTCTATGTTTACAGCCACTCCCCAACACTTGCATCACAGCTTGAGGTCCACCTCTTGTCAGGTCAGTGGCAGCATTAGTTTCTAATAGGAGCACAAACTCTCTGTTAACTGTGCATGTGAGGGATCTGGATTGTGTGCTCCTTATGAGAATCTAATCAGTCCCCCAACATTCTGCAGAAAAATTGTCTTCCATGAAACCAGTCCCTGTTGCCAAAAAGGTTGGAGACCACTGGTCTTCCCTCAACTTGCACCTGTGCCTGTGTCCACGTGAGTCATATTGGATTAGGAACTACCTTAAGCGACCTCATTTTATATTGATCACCTTGAGAAAGAACCTATTTCCAAATTAAGGCACATTCTGAGGTATTGTGGGTTAAACCTTCAACGTATGCATTTTGTAGGACACGATTCAACTGATAACAGCATCCAAGGCAGAGGGAATAGGATATACAGGGGCATGGAGTTCTGAAAAGATCATCCTATGCAGGGACAGAGAGATATTAATGTGACTTTAAGTTAGCTGAGGGTGGAATTTTTCTAAAGAAATGTTCAGGGCTGTTAAATGATCTCTAACAATTTTAAAAGTGAATCTTTTATTTATAGTCTTTATTTGTATGTCCACAAATATACATAATTTTGTGTAGTACATTCTCCCTCATCCAATCACATCAGTTCCTCCCCACCACCTCTGTGCTCACCACACACTGTGGTGTTAACCCATGTGTTTGTATCTGTCTAATTCTACACACGTTTATACACACTTAAACACACACACAGGTTTTTCAGGTCATTATTTAGGAGGTTGGACAATTACGTTTACCAACTCAACCTAGGAAAAGTGCTACATACCTTATTGCCGAATATTACTTGGTCATCTTCGAACTACTTCCTTAGGAAGCTATGCTAGTGCCTAGTCTACCCTTCAGAGCAGTTTTGGAACTCTTTTCTGGAATGGTCATTAAGTTTGCTAACTTGCCACCATGTTCTTACAGTGGCAGCACTGTATAAACAACACAGTAAAGTTTCATAACCTTGCTATATCAGTATCTTGCAGCTGTGTTCATGTTGATGTGTGGCAGGGTCTTGCTGAGTGGTGTTCATTATTGTTACATGTTTTTGTGTGCCGAATGACATCAGCTATTATGGTATCCTCATGTATGTGATGTTCTGTATATTCTGCAAGGCCTTGTGGAAATCTCTTGAAATCATGCACAATCTTAATAGGGGAAATATTGACCCCAAGGGGGTGAAACCTGGGTTTTGGGAGGTGAAAGAAATCAATCTTAGGTATTACAATGGTGTATGGGCTGTGCAGTGCATCTGTGGTATTATGGTTTCACAGAGAGGATGATCATGAATGTAAAAAAAGATTGAGAAACGCCACTGTAGACCATCTGCTATGACTCTAGTCTTCTTTGAGCAGTTGTGTACTATTTTGCGGTGTGAATGGACCATTATTTATTCAGCCATCCCTCCATCACTGGACATTCATTCTGTGTCCACATTCCATATGCAGAAGGCTACATGTGACTAATCATAGCTTCCATTTCTCAGAGTAGAAATCTCTGTCACAGGATATCTGATTTCTAATTTTGTGATAAATGCTACCAGATTGTTTTTCCCAAAGGCAGAAACACTTCATGTTGGAGGAGACTCCTCTCACCAGCAGGTGTTATCACCCTCCTAGTATTTTCTACTCTGACAGGTGTAAAGTGACATCTCGTTGTGACTTTAATTTGCATTTCTCTGACTAGCAGCCAACGTGAGCATCTTTTCATATATTTATCAGCCATGTGAGCTTGCTCCTATATGAATTATCTGTGTAGATAGGGTTGACTCCATTTTTATATTGTGGTGTTTGTCTTTTCTGGTAAATTCCCACTGGCTTTTGGTATATTATAAATATTCATCCTTTGTCTAGCATCTGGAAAATACTTTTTTCAGATCTATCCTTTTTTTTGAGACAGAGTCTCACTACGTTGCCTTTGGTAGAGTGCTGTGGCATTACAGCTCACAGCTACCTCCAACTCTTGGGCTTAAGTGATTCTCTTGCCTCAGCCTCCCAAGTAGCTGGGACTACAGGCACCCACCACAATACCTGGCTAGTTTTTTGTTGCAGTTGTCGTCATTGTTTGGCAGGCCCCGGGCAGGGTTCCAACCTGCCAGCCTTGGTGTATATGGCCAGTGCCATTACCACTGTGCTATGGGCACTAAGCCTTTCCTTTGTTTTTTGATTTCATTTATGGTTCTCCTTGCATATCAAAGTTTTCGATTTTGTATAGTTAAATATGTATGTCTTTATTTGATAGCTTTTGGATTTCCTTGTTGGTTAGGAGGTTTACATAAACTCTCAGTTTGTACATCTGGTCTCCTAGATTTTCTTGTAAGGTTTTGATTTTGCTTCTTCTATTTATGTTTTTTAATATATCTGGAAGGGTTCATTTTTATATAAGCGGTAAAATGGGATGTCTATTTTAGCTTTTTTTTCAGATTAATAGCGAGTTTGCCAATACGTTTTATAAACAATCCATACCTTTCCCTTTGAATTAAACTCCCATCCTTTCTTGTCATATATTGACTTCTTATATACAAAAGTGTCTAATTCTGGGTTCTTCACTGTGTTCCACTGATTTATCTGTTCCTTGATCAAAACTACATCAGCTGACCATTCTTTAAAATGTGCATGCAATTTCGAAAACTAAAACAGAGAATGCCTAGCCAGGATTCTACACAGAATTGCATTAGAATAGTATATTAAATTTTGAGACCACCAAATATATCATATTTTTCCTTTTGTTCAGGATTTGTTTTATGTATTTTAATAAACATTTATGGTTTCCTTCATGTGCCTTCTACCTTTCTTCACAAATGTATATTCATAAGTATTTTATAGCTTTTGATACAACTGTAAAAGGAATATTGTGAGAATAAAGATAATATATTGATTTTTGTTCCTTTATTCTAACTAAAACCATCTCTCGACAATTGGAAGAATGCAGTGATACTCAATGCAGCTGAAATGTAGGATGTTTTTGACTTTGATAATACTTTTGGGGACTAGTGTCTGGAAATTCTCTTAACAGACACTTAGGACCATTAAGAAAGAAAGAGGTTACTCTTCTGAGTTGCTCACAATAGGGTGGCGACATGGAATGTACCCACTCAAAGCTATGCTAGCTGTGCGAGAGACCTGGGGTCACTCCAGTGGGGGAGTGGAGGCCCTGGCTGCTGCCATTACTATCTGGGTGGGGTGACCTCTAGACAAGCTGCCTTTGCCTTTCCCATGGCTGTTTTATATCCCATCAGCCCTTCTTAACTTTCCTGGAGGCTGGTTTAGGGCCTGCTGGCCCAATAGATTCACGTAATTGAAAATTGCATCCATTCCTGAGAGCATTAGTTTGCTAGAGCTGCAATGACAAAATACTACAGAGTGTGTGGCTTAAATAACAGAAATGTATTTTCTCCCACTTCTTGAGGCTGCAAATCCAAGATCAAGGTGCTGGCAGGGCTGTTTCTCCTGAGGCTTCTCTTGGCTATCAAGTGTCCGTCTTCCAGCAGTGTCCTCACATGTCCTTTCCTCCGTGCACACACATGTAGTGTCTCTTTGTGTCAAGATTTCTTCTTCAAGGACTCTAGTCAGATTGGATTAGGGTCCACCCAAATGGCCTCTGAGTGGATCACTTTAACTTGATTTCTTTAAAGACCCTGTCCATGCACAGTCACATTCTGTGGTATGAGAGGTTAGAGCCTCAACAGATAGATTTTAGGGGACACGTCAGGCTGTGCCACTGAGCCCAGCTGGGAGGGTGTAAGTGGAAGGCGTGAGGTTTTAGGGCTACTTTCTCTTCCTGCTCTTTCATTTTACAAGCAGTCCCTGAGAGATCATGCCGTGGTAACTAATTCACGGAGGGGAGACACACGAACTTCACCCCAGGCCTGTAGTCCTCAGCCATGGATGCAACTCGAGTTAGACATGTGGAGACACCTGGGCTCAGGTGTTTGCTGGTGGTGACGGAGGTCCTCTGTGGCTTTAGCTCCCAGGACCCTCCACTTTCAACTTCCCCCATCATCACCCACCAAGTGGTGTCTGCTGGGCAGGACTGACACCCCTGTGGGATGGGGTGTCTATGGCACCTGGGAGGATTATTCCTATTTCTTGGAATTGACTTTTAAAGTCACAGATGAGAACAAAAGGTTAGTCCCCTGCTGGAGTGCTGGGTTTAGACAAGGGCAGGGATGAGACTGGCTGCTATGCCCTGGAGTGGGCTGAGGGCTGCCAAGTCAGCAGCACCAGCTCCACCTGTCTTCTCCACCTCTAGTCACCAAAGAAGACACTGGGGAGCCATGAGGATGGAGCCTTTGGGAGGACAGAAATTCTTTGGGGAAACGTGAGTCACTGCTCCAGGGACTTGTCTTTTAGCTGCTTTCCCTGTGTGTTGGGGTGTGTGAACCACCTCCTGCCACCAAGGCTGAGATGAGAATGTGGCTCTTTCATGTTCATCAAGGAGTGACAGGAAGTCTAGGAGTGGGGTGGGAAGCACCCAGGGGAGATGTGGGGACACCTGGAGAGGGGTGGGGAAAGCAGCAGCAGCCCTGCTGTTTGGCCTGGTAGGGGTAAGATCTCCCACGGACAAGAAGACACCCCCCACTTAAGCCATCATGGAGGTACCAACGTCACCTCCACAGACCCCCTTGGACAAGGGGTTCAAGCACAAGAGGCTGAGTGGGGACTTGTAGGAGAGGACAGCGTCCCTCCTGCTCACCCCAGACCTTGTGACTGTCCAATCTCCGCACTGAAAGGGAGGGAAAGAGTTTAGCACAAAACACAAGGTTAAAGTTGTAGAATGAGTAGGACCACGCTTAAAAACAGAAACAAGGTTGTGTTACTAAATAAAGCTGGGTCAAAAGTAATGATATGAAATGGAATGATGTTAAAAAGAGCAGCCTATACCCAATGGAAAAGGGATCTTGACAGAACAGTTGTAATACTAATGAAAAAAAAGTTTGCTTGTAATATATGTTGTAATAGTTGAAGTGGTCATAAAAAAATACACAGACTGAATAGCTTAAATGATCAAAATTGATCTTCCTCAGTTTGTTATCAAAGCAAAATTTGGATCTGCTGGCCCAGTGCACAGAAAAAGCCACACATGGACAATGAGATTTGCAGCAAGAGAAAGTGAGGTGTTCATTGCGGGGCGTCAGGCAGGAAGGACCGGCAGCGCATGCCTGACACCCACGCTCCCTGAAGGCCCCTAAAACAGCCACGAGAAAGGCAAAGGCAGCTTCTCCAGGGGTCACCTCACCCAGACAGTAAGTAAGTAAGGCAGGGCTGAGAGGGTCTCTAGAGTGAGTTAAGGTCTGTGGAATTTCTGGAACGTCCTTACCTATTTTCCTGGTTTTTAGTGTATCTGAGGTCAATGTGACAGTGGCCAGCATTTTTCAGCAGGCGGGGAGCCTGGCTCCTAAAAACCACCTCAAGGACGTATGTCCAGATGTCATCTTTAGTTTCTATAGGGAAACAAGCATGTCTGATTTACTTGGGTGGCTTTTGTTTAAGCTACTATTATCTTTTTGTTTAGCTGTTTATTCATTAACTTCTCTAATTGCCTTTGCAGGGCTAAATGCCTGTAATTTCTCTGAAAGGGACTAAAATTTTTCTCTAGTTTTATGTTTGTGGGGAGTGGGAGCCTGGCAGACTCTTAAGAGGGATCCCCACTGTGTCTCAAATTACGGCTGCTGGAAGTCCAAGATCAAGGAACCAACGTGGTTGGGTTTTGGTGAGGGCTCTCCTCCTCTTTTCTTGCCAAGTCCTCACATAGTTCAGAGAAGAGAGAGTTCTCTCTTCCTCTTTTGATAAGACCACCACTATAGGATTAGGACCTTGCCCATAAGGACATTTTTTTAAACTTAATTACCCACTAAAAGTCCCATCTCCTTGTATCTATACAGTCACATTGGCAGTTAGAGCTTCAATATATGAACTTTTGGGAGTGGGGTGGTGGGAAGACACAATTCAGTCCATAGCAGTATACTAATGAGTCGGGAGGCCTTCACTTAACTGGCTACATTTGGCATTAGCTGAGAAATGGTCAGATTGTGAAAACCACTGGGGGATTTTTGTATTATAGTGGAGGATTCAAAAGGACCAACAGTTTGTAAGACAAGAGAAAATAGGCTGCAGTGGTAAATGGCAGCTGATAGCATCCATATTTTGAGGCAGGCTTCGTGTTCTATTCATATAGGGAAGATAAAGTAGTGGTCTCTTTCTCTCTCTTTTACACACACACACACACATACCTCTGAAAGATCCATAGTTCTCACCTATCCATGGGATAACAGATGCCTGGCATGAGAGACATTATTCCCCTATTTCT
The DNA here is from genome assembly GCA_963574655.1 of Perodicticus potto. NCBI lineage: Eukaryota > Metazoa > Chordata > Mammalia > Primates > Lorisidae > Perodicticus > Perodicticus potto. The sequence goes on from CAUYRH010087206.1 coordinate 12,082, forward strand.
TATCTCATGGCAGACATAAGTAAATGATAATGACACTGTTTTATGCTAAGACTATTTATTCTCTGATGCAGAAAAGGAACAGCCCACTGTCATCAGGGAGGGCTTCCTGGAGGAGGTGAGACTTCAGTAGATTCTTAAAGTGGGCAGAGTTTAGGGAAATGGCCTCTAAACTTTGGTGGGCTAAGGAGGCTGTAGAGAATCTGTCGATCCTTGCTGGTCTGATTGGTACTAGGGCAGCACTGGAGCCTTCATTTCCCATGTTCCTCAGGTGACCTGATCTCTTGTGAATGGGGCTTCTGGAGCAGGGAGAGATGGGCATGAACAAAGGAAGGCGACCACTAGAAGGTTCCAAAGGGAAGCAAGAAGTAGAACTGTAAGTTGGGTGGACTGGATGGACTAGAGAAGAGGCCAAGGTACAGATGAGCTGGGAATTGGTGTTTGTCAAATCTGAAGGTCATTACTACAGACTGAAAAGGCCTGAGCACAGCTGCAAGGCCTATAGCTTCCAGCCGTGCTTCTGGGTAGCAGATTTTGGCAAAATGAGGAGTGAGAGCCGGTCAGTGCATTCGCAAATTAAGCCACCCCTCCAGATTCTCAAAAATGCCATTTTAACCAGGGGCAGTCAATCAATCAAGGGTACTTTGGTAATGGCTTAATGTCAGTCTTAGTCTATTTGCTGTTGCTATAATTGAATACCTGAGACTGTGTAATTTATACAGAAAAGAAATTTATTTCTTTATTTCTTATGGTTCTGGTGGCTGGGAAGTTTAAGGTCAAGGGTCTGCATCTGGTGAGGTCTTTCTGGTGGGTTCTCTGTGCAGAGCATCATGTGGTGAGGGGGCTCAGGAGAGACAGTCAAATGGCTTTTATGATAGAACCACTCTTTGTGATAGATAACCCAATCCCCCCACAACCCATTAATCTATTAATTCATGAATGGATTAATCATGATCCCATCACCTCCCAAAGTTTCCACCTCTCAGCTCTGCTGCCTGGGAGACTAAGTTTCCAACATGTGAATTATGGGGCAATACACTGAAACCAGAGCAATATCCAACTCGTCACATCTGGGCTGATTACATTATATGTTAAAAACAATCCTAATCCCTTTGCCTGTTTTATTATCATTTAATAAAAACAATGCAAGTAATAGTATATGCCATATTCAAGGCATAGTACTAGTCCTTTGTAAACTTGATTTTTAATCCTTTTACCAGCCCTGAAGGAGACACTATAATTGCATCCATCCAACCATTGCATAAAAGAGAAAGCTAGACCCCAGTGAGCCTCTGTGACTTGCACCTGAGAGTGGTTAGAGTTGGAATTCAAATACCCATTCCAATTTAATTCATTCTCCCCCCATCCTCCCAGATTTGGAAGATTGCCTAGAAGTCCATTTTGGCTTGTAAATTTATGCACCATGTTTAAACAGTCGAGTGTGGCAGCCATGCTTTTGCATGTTGGTGGTGATCTGCTTACAAAACCCCCCACCTCCCTGGGAACCCTCAGAATTATTTTGGAAAATTGTTAGGGGGCCAGATATAGGAGTCCATCTAAGTCAATGGAATGTAACAGCAGTAGGAATCTGGCATTAATATTTAAATGCAGAGTGGGAAAAACCCAAGATGGTTCAGTTATCTGAGGGATGACTAAAGAGGTGATCTAGAGAGTCTGGGCTCTAGAAACAGAATAATCTAAGCTCTTGGCCCTGGCCCACCCCCTAGAAATCCATTGACTTTGGATGAGTACCACAACCTCAATGAAACTCAGCTTAACTGCCATGTAGGACTAAGGATCTCTGATTCTTAAGAATCTTCTGAAGAGAAATGCCTGGTTACGTGTCTGTTCATGGAGGTCTGAAATAAATACGGGCCTCCTGTCTCCAATGGGGCTGCTGGTAGACCTGAGGGGAATTCTCGGTTTCCACTTAGGAAGGGAGAAAAGAAAAGAGAAACAGAGAGATGCTCCTGTTTTGGGCATCTCCAGGGAAGAAGGACTTGTAGTCTCCTGTCTCTTGGCTTCCCCTCTGGGCTGCTGCCCCAGACACCTGCTGAACCAGAGCAAATAAGCTCAAAATGTGAGTGCCAAAGCCATTCTGTAGCAGAAGACCCCAGAGGAAAAGGGTGTCCAATACTTCCTGCCACATTTCCCCCTCCAGTCCCTTCCCAGACCACAACAGCATCTAAGAATAGTAACAATTAGATAAAAGTTAGAAACAAGGGAGAACCAGCACAAGGTTACTGGGATTGGAAGAGACCTGAGCAATTTCTCTTTTACGTGCTACTGGGTCATCATGGTGAGCTCTACTTTGCACTATGGGATGTGTGTGTGGTTTCTGTGCCTGTGTATCTCTTCTTTCATACTTCTAACCCTCATTGGATGTCTGTGAGTGCACTAAGTAGTGTCTGCCCTTAGGGATTTCAGTCTCCTCTGGGAGATGCGTATCTAAGCAGATAGCCACTCAGCATAATTGAGCCAGGACAGAGGAAACGCAGACAACCTGGGTGCTGGTCAAGGAAGCCTTCCTGGAAGAGGTGCTCTCTTTGTTATAAGCCTGAGAAAACAAGTACGAGCAGAGCAGGTGGAGGCAAGGGGTGAAGGGCGGGAGGAGGAGAAGAAAGATATATGGATCCACTGAGCACTTAGTGAGGGTTAGTACAGCAGAAGCCAAGTAGGAGAAGTGGAGTGAGGGTGGGGGACAAAGGTGAGGCTGGAGAGATATTCAGGATCCAGGACATGTAGATTTTGGAATTTGTCCCCAAACCTGTCTTGGAACCATTGATGGATTTAGGCTGGGAGTGAGATGGTCACATTGGCTTTTATTTCTTTATTTTTATTATTATTTTTTAAATCATAGCTGTGTACATCAATGCAATCATGGGGTACAATGTGCTGTTTAATATACAATTTGAAATATTTTCATCCAACTGGTTAACATAGGCTTCATCGCATTTTCTTAGTTATTGTGTTAAGACATTTATCGTCTACATTTAGTAAATTTTGCATGTACACTTGTGGGAGGCACCATAGGTGTGGTCCCACTGATTACCCTCCCTCCATCCATCCTGCCCCCTTTCATCACCTCATTCTCTGCTTTTCCTATATTCTTGGGCTATTATTGGGCCCATATGAAAGCTATAAATTGGTTTCATAGTAGGGCTGAGTACATTGGATACTTTTTATTCCATTCTTGAGATATTTGCTAAGAAGAATATGTTCCAGCTCCATCCACATAAATATGAAAGAGGTAAAGTCTCCATCTTTTTTAAAGGCTGCATAATATTCCATGGTGTACATACACCACAATTTATTAATCCATTTGTGGGTCAATGGGCACTTGGGCTTCTTCCATGACTTAGCAATTATCAATTGGGCTGCAATAAATATTCTGGTACAAATATCTTTGTTATAATGTGATTTTTGGTCTTCTGGATATATACCTAGTAGAGGAATTGTAGGATCAAATGGCAGGTCTATTTTTAGATCCATAAGTGTTCTCCAAACATCTTTCCAAAAGGAATGTATTAGTTTGCATTCCCACCAGCAGTGTAGAAGTGTTCCCTTTTCTCCACATCCACGCCAACATCTCTGGTTTTGGGATTTTGGGATGTGGGCTAATCTTACTGGAGTT
>CAUYRH010087208.1:0-12794 GCA_963574655.1 Perodicticus potto
CAACCTCCAATTCCTGGGCTCAAGCGAGTCTCTTGCCTCCGCCTCCCAAGTAGCTGGGACTACAGGCGCCCGCCACAACGCCCGGCCATTTTTTTGGTTACAACCGTCATTGTTGTTTGGCAGGCCCGGGCTGGATTCGAACCTGCCAGCTCAGGTGTACGTGGCTGGTGCCTTAGCCCGTTGAGCCACAGGCGCCGAGCCTCCTTTTCTCTATTGAGAGCAATTCTTCATGAGTTTCTGGCTCTTATTCTGGGTATCTTTCAAGGTGTTTGTACAGCAAATATCCTTGGATGATAGAGATAATGTCTCACTCCAAAGCAAAGGAAAGATTTACTTGTTGTCCAGGATAATGAATATAATGTCTCCCTCTGGGGCAAGTGTTAAGCAAGTTTGCTAGAAGCCCCCTTTAAAAGATTAGGGTTTACTGGGCTTGGGGTTACCCAGCTGTGACATAAACTCATTGTATGTGCCATATCTACCTGGGCCTACCTCTGCCTGGCCCACAGGACTTGTAGAACAAGGGGAGCCAATAAAAGCATGACCTCATGCTGCCTGCTATACCATAAGTAAACAAAAAGTCATTTTTAGAGAATACACATCATACTTACTATAACAGCCACCAATATCATAACTCATCTGAGGGATTACTGAGAACAAGACATTCTCCTCACAAGCCTGGAAATCTCTTGTGATTTGGAAGGCAAGCCACCAAGTAACTCAGTAATCCTGGAGGAGCAAAGTTCAGTCCTGTAGTAATAAGGCTAATGTTAAACATTAAGCATCTTATGGCAGTTCCTTGAAGGATTAGTGGAGAAAAATTGCATGTAGCATTTTTGGAGATCATTTCCCTTACCACCCTTGAAGATCTTTTCCTTGAGTACATACTCTCTTGGCACCTATGAGATCATTTCCCTGAGCACACAGTCCCTGCATGTCTTTGCTTAGTAATCTTACCACCCATTATGTATCTTCTCAATAAAAGGACTCTGCGAGAAGTGCTTGGGGCTATCCCTGCACCTATGGTTAGCTTCACCTCTTGCAGTGTGTACTATCAATCTGTGTCTCGAGTGATCATTTATGCGGTCACAACAGTCATTTGCTTATGACCCTGGAGTCTCCTGTCTCCTGCCAGCATCTATGTGGCAGCTTAACTTGGCAGCATGTAAGTAAGGTAAAATTTCAAACACTTCACAACTTTTGGAGGGAGGCAGAGACAGCATCTCTCTCTGTTGCCCCAAGTAGAGTGCAGTGGTATCATCATAGTTCACTGTAACCTCAAACTCCTGGGCTCAAATCATCTCTTGCCTCAGCCTCCCAAGCAGCTAGGGCTACAGGCACAAGCCAAACACCTAATTAATTTTTCTTTTTCCTTCTTTCTTTTCTTTCCTTTTTTTTTTGGAAAAGACAGAGTCTCATTCTTGCTTGCTGGTCTTAAACTCTTGCTCTCCTGCCTTGGCCTCCCAGAGTGCTAGGATTACAGGCACAAGCCACCTCTCCCAACCTCACAATTCTTACTTGACGCTACCATCCAAATGTCAAAAAAAAAAAAAAAAAAGAAAGAAAGAAAGAAAAAGTAACTCTCACTTTCTCACTGCCCATTGCACCTCACCTTCCTGTACTTTGGTATCTGCCTTAGTATTACACTGAGCTGTTTTTGCTATTGTTACCAAAGACTGATAGCAGCCCTGTTTCAGTGGGTATTTGACTACAGGTGAAATCTTTCTTGACCTCTGCAGGCCCTAACACTAGGGGCACATTTCCTGAAGTGCTGCACTGTTAGCTCCCACAGACCACACTTTGCTATCTGTCTTTACTGGCTCCCTTCATGGATTCCTTTCCCCTTGGCAGCCCCACCAATGCCCTGCCCCTCTCATTGCTTTGCCTGCCCTGAGTGAACTCGCTTACACTATTGGTTTTAGAAACCTTGTATACGATGATGATGCCCTAATTTTAGTTCCAGTCCAGATCCCCCCCACTTGCTGAGCAGGTCCACCTTGAACTCAAGCACTTTGAACAGGTATCTGTCCGTCCCTGGCCCTCCACACCAGCTAATCCTCCCTCCTGGTCCCACCCTCAGTTTGTGCTACATGCAGCCCCGTCATTGTTCCAGGCAGTCATCCTTTGAGTATTCTTTGTTTCCAGAAGCCATACCCACTGCCCATCAGGCCCAGTCCTCCTACTTATATTTCTGCTGTGATCTCAATCCTTCCCACCTGGGGTGACTGCAGTGTCCAGCTAACTGGGCTTCCTGTCTCCTCTTGGCCCTTGTAAACCCCATTGTTGCCAGAGTTATGCTCCTAAAATATAAACCAAATCACATCTTTTCCCTGATTAAAACCCTTGACTTTCTCCTCACAGCCTACCGGACAATGTCAAGGTTAATTAATACATCACTCACCAGGCTCTCTAATGTTACCTCCCACCTGCTCCCAAACCCCGACACCCCCACACTCCCCCCCACCCCCACCCCCTCTTGAGTATTCCTCCCATATGTCTCCTACGGCCACTACCACTCAAAATGGAAAGAGGTGGGGAGGAGATGTAGCAAAACGGCATTCACCAAATGGTGTTAACCGCTCGTAATGTTTATTATCTGAAACCAGAGTCATAACATGTTGCATTAAACACTAGTTGCACATGTTCACCTGCCTCAAACCCGTTAAGTGTTCTAAGTTTTTCTTTAAAAAAATTATAGTCATCAGGCACCATATTTCTACCCAATTATTGGCTATCAAGTTTGTTTGCACCTCAGGGTTCCTTGAAAACAAGCTGAGGGATTCCTTTATTCTGCCCAGCTGAGGTGCTGAAAACCAGGGTTTCTTGACGATGTATCTATTTATACCTATCTATCTATATATGTGCATAGTACATGTACACGTAATTATTATATATTATATTAATTTTTTTTTTCTCCTTCGTCCTCTAAGCAAACCAACCAACGCCCCGGAGTGTCCAGCAGGAGGCGCCGAGGGCAGTGTAAGACCTGCGGTACCTTCACGTTGTAGAGGTGCAGATGGATGCTGCAGCGATGGAACCCGGCTTCCTTTCTACAGAATTAGTGTGAGGGAAGGGAGCAGAGCTGCGTTATTTTAGGGAGAATTTGTCGCACTCCAGCTCCTACACGTAGGTAGTGTCTGGGGCGTGTGCGTCCCGCTCGCCGCCCCCATGGAGAGACCCTGGTGGTGGCAGCTGGGGCTCCTTTCTTGGCTGCAGCCGGGAGTAACCCGACCCCGCCGGCACAGAGACTGAAGAAGCGCAGGGGACGGCGGCGAGCTGCGAACAAAAGCCCTTGGCACGGGGCCGCAGCCCGAGACGTGGGGTAAGCAAACTGGCCCTTGGACACGGGAGATGCGGGGGCTGGCGCTGCCCGGCTCACTGCGCTCCAGAAAGCCCACCCCACCAGCATGCGGTGGGGGGGGACTCGGAGGGCAGCTGGGGGCGAGCATCTGAACCCTGACTGGGGTGGGTGGCACAGTCAGCACGTTCAGATTCGGAGATCAGGTGCATCTGGGACTTCTCAATCCCCCGCGAACACCCGGTGGATGGCAGGGGTGGGGGTGGGGGGCGGTGAGAGGGGAGGCGGATGGAGCCCCTAGTGAGCACTGCGGGAGGCAGGGACAAGAACTGATCACTCCTCCGGAAGGGCCTTTGGGGAATTCTCTCATTCCTTCCATCACCGTTGGTCCTCCTGCCCCGGTCTCCTTAGGCAGTGGGAGATCAACCATAAACTTCCTCCCTAGGCAAATAGGGTCCCCTCAGCAAAGCCCTTTGGGATGAACAGGCCTCTTCCTTTTTTGTTCCTGCAGAGCTGCATCCCAGCAGCCCGCCTAAGCGACAAACAAATACGCTAATCCTCCCGGGAATCCTCCAGCGCCTCCCTCGCTGGCTGCTGCCTGCACCTCTATCTTTTCATTTTAATTTACAGCAAGGGAGGGGATGAATCTAGCGGGCCGGGCGCCCAGCGGAGCCCCGCCACAGGCCTCCGCCCCGCATTCCGGGGCTCGGGGAGATTGAGGCTGCTCTCTGAGCAGAGTGCCCCGCCCCACCCCCACCCCGCCCCGGCGCCCAGCCTGAGTTTTCCGACACCGGCTTTATGATTTACGTTCCAGCAGGCTTCTGAGCCTAATCCGAAAGCGGATTAAGTTGGGAGGGGGTGAATACAGATGTGGAAGGGGAACCTGCTCTCAAATGTATTCCTTGATGTCCCGCCTTGTCATCCGCAGAGATCCCAACAAAGGACCGGGCTCAGCCATGGTGGATCCGGTGCCTGAAGAGGAGAAGGCGGGAGCCGAGTCCGCTGGCTCCGGAGAGGACGGGGCCGCAGCGTCGGTGCCCCCCAACGCCCAGGGCGCCCAGCAGCCCACGGCCGCCTCGGCCTCAGCCTCCGCGGCAGGCCCCCGCAAGGCTGAAGTCCCATGTGCCGCAGGAGAAGGCGGGCGGCGGGAGCAGTCCCCCCTGCTGCACCTCGACCTCTTCAATTTCGACTGCCCGGAGGCGGAGGGCAGCCGCTACGTGCTGACCAGTCCCCGCTCGCTCGAGGCCTGCGCCCGCTGTGCAGTCAAGCCTGTGGAGCTGCTGCCGCGGGCCCTGGCCGACCTGGTGCGCGAGGCCCCGGGCCGCTCCATGCGGGTGGCCACTGGCCTGTACGAGGCGTACGAGGCGGAGCGGCGCGCCAAGCTGCAGCAGTGCCGGGCCGAGCGCGAGCGCATCGTGCGCGAGGAGAAGCGGCGCCTCTTCACCCCGTTGGGCCCTGCGACCGCCGCGGCCTCGGCTCCGAGCGCCGGCAGCAGCAGCAGCTGCAGTAGCACCAGCCTTCCGGCCTCGCCCGCACCGCGTGCTGCCCGCAAGGCATCGCCCAGTCCCTCCCCGGCCCGGACCCAGCCCCCGCCAGCAGGTTCTAGGACAGGCAGAAAGAGCCACTCGCTGGACTCGCTATCCCGCCGGCGTGAGGGTGCCCCCAGCTCAGAGTCCGGCGCATCGTCGTCCTCCTACAGCGGGGAGAGCCTTCGGGAGCTTCGCTGGCCGCCGCGGGCTTCGGCCAGGAACAGCTGCCCGGCGGGGTCAGTGTCCTCCGCCCTCAACCCTCTGGGCCGCCCGTCCGCCCTGGCCCTGGTGCCAATCACAGGCAGGAGCTTCAGCCTCGGTGACCTGAGCCACTCGCCACAGACCACTCAGCACGTGGAGCGCATCGTGCGCCAAGTGCGCACCGAGCGGGGCTTGCGCGGGGTGCCGGAGCGCGACCGGAAGATCGCTGCGCTCATGCTGGCGCGGCACCAGGAGGAGCGCCTGTTGTTGGAGCAGCGCGCCGCGGCCCACGGCCAGTGGGAGCAGCAACGCTTGCGCGCCGAGCAACGGCGGGAGCGCGAGGAGCGCGAGAAGCAGCGCGCCCTGGAACAGGGCCGCCGGGCTTGGGCCGCGCAAGTGGAGGAGCGGCGCGGCCGCCGAGGCCGCGAGGAGCGCGAGGCGGCGCGGCGGCGGCAGCGGCAGTTCGAGCGCAGCGAGGAGCGGCGGCGGGAGCTGGCGGAGCGCCAGAGCCTGCTGCGGCGGGAGAAGGCAGAGCGCACGGCCCGGGAGGACCGGCTGCGCAAGCAGCAGCAGGAGCAGAACCTGAAGCAGCGGGAGGAAGGCCTGCAGGAAGGGCGCGAGCGAGCAGACCAGGTCCGCAGGGAGCGGGCCCAGCGCGCGGTGCGCACCAAGCAGCTACAGGAGGGCCAGCTGCAGAGGGAGAAGCGGGAGCTGAGCCGGGCAGAGCGGGCGCGCCACGAGGCGCTGCGGCAGGGCCGGGCCCGGCAGCAGCAGCAGGAGCGAGAGGGCCTGCGGAGCTCCCTGGAAGCCAGCTTGGGCCGCGCGCAGGAGAACTACGAGCATCTGGTGGAGCAGCGCAACCGGGAGTTGCGCGAGCGGGCCCAGAGAGAGGAGCTGCAGGGTCGGCGAGCCAAGGAAGCGGCCGAACGCAAAGAGCGGGAACATCAGGCGCACCTGGAGGCGCTGGCCCGGGCAGGGGAGCGACGGCTGCAGCATGCGGCGCAGGTGGCCGAGGAGGCAGCGCAGCTGAAGGCGCGGCGCGTGGGCCAGAGTCGCCTGGAGAAGGAGCGGACCCAGCGGGCCAACAAAGAGAAGGTGGAGAGGGACGAAGACTGTCGCCGCCGAGAGCTGCTCCAAGCCATCGGGCGCAAGCTGGAGCGCAGCGAGCAGCTGTCGCGGGAACGGCGCAGTGCGCTTGAGAGCTCCCGTTCCACAGCCCGGGCCTCCTTCCACGTACGCGAGAAGGTGCGCGAGGAGACTAACACGCGCTCCTTCGACCGCATGGTGCGGGAGGCCCAACTGCACGCCAGCCTGGACCGCAAGTGACTGCAGCTCTTTACCTGCCAAATTGGCACACACAGCCTTGTGGGGCCTCCCTGGGCCACTTTGACCCTGCGTGGGAGACCTATCAGGAGCGCAGTACCGTACCCTCTCCAGGCTTCTGACTGAGGAGGCAATGAGAGGATGGACACGTAGGACCTGTCCCCTGGGCCCCCTATGTTTTTTAAAAACTTACTTCGTTTGGAGAAGACATAGCACAATCTTTGCCCACATCCACCCTTGGTGGCTCCTGCACCATTCCTTGCCAAACTTCCTGATGTGTTTCTTGGGCTGGAATAGAGAGGAGCTGGGGGAAAGAGGCAGGACCCTGGGAAGAGGGTCCCCTTAGGAGAGAGTGCAGAAGTGGTTCTCCCCACCCCTCTGCAGCAGTAGCCCCAAGCACCTTTCCTATATTGGTGTCTGAGATGATCCCATTTTCACCTTCATTTTTCGAAATAATGGCAAGTCGCACAAAGCTTGGAGGCCTCCCAGAAAAGCACAGCTCTTCTTAAGTGTCGAGCCATTCCCAAGAGACCCAAAAAGCTATTGATTTGTGTATATTTGACTCTTAATCAGCCATCTAAGCAAATTCTCATCTTAGTCCTGATAGACTTTCAGTAGAGTGCCCTAGGTTTTCTAGTTGGACAATCATCTGCAGATAACCTTCCATTTGTTTCTTTTTCCCCTCTCTCTCCTTATTCTACCAAATGTCACAGGAAATTGCTTGGTTTGGTGAAGCTGTTTAGCTTTCATGGAAGCCTCCAGCCCCTGTAGGAGGCAGTTCCTTCAGCAGCATTGTTCCACCTAATTAAGCTTCTTTGCAGGGTGTTTTCAGAGGAGTCGTGTCTGATGCCGCCTCTCGGTGTGGGGCCCACTCCTCGAAGACAGCAGCCATGCCTTAAGAAGCAGCACTACCTTATGTGCCTGCCCAGGCCATTCCTGCCTGAATCTCCAGCCTTGGATGCAGTCTCCAGGGTGGGCCCCAGAGAGTTTGGAGAGTAGGATTCCCTCTGTGAAGGAATCATCTCAGCTGCTCTGAGGACAATTAGGGTATCCTTGGCTGCTTTACGGTGGTGGCTGGAGAGCTGGAATTGCCTCTTTGTTGAGAGTTGTGCTCGATATTATTGGCAGTGTATCTCCTTCCCCTATCCCCCAGGAAAAAGAGAGTCTTCTCTTAAATTTCCTGGTACCCTCTCATGCCTCACCTTTCCCATCTGCTGGATGGGGCCATCAGTACTCCTCTCCAAAGTCTCCTGGATCCAAAGCACCACTTCAGTATTATTGGTTGGTCTTCTTTGTGCCTTTCGTAACCTGGAGTTGGGAGGCAGGCAGACTGCTGTTAGCTCAGTTTATTTCTGGGACTATGGATTCCTGGCATTGGAAGGGACAGTGCATCGAGGACAGATGGTCATTTAGCCTCTTGGGGGAAATACTTGCAATACCAACCAAACCACTCCCAAAAGGTTACATTTAGTTGTCATCAGGCAATTTTAACCCTTAACAGTGCTTCCCTTCCATAAAGCTAAAATTGGCCCCCTGCCATAACCACTCTTTGACTCTGCCTTCGTCAGGGAAGGTCAGAAGGAAAACATCACTTTTATTAAATCAGGATCAGGAATTAAGTTACCAAAAAAAAGGAATCAGGGTAGACAACTACTACATTAGACATATTTTGTGTATACTCTGCTGGGCAGAATTATCCCTTAAAAGGCTGGGGTTTTGTTCGTTTGTTTGTTTTCACAAAAGGCTGGTTATTACGCACACACACATACTTCATCAAAACTTCACCCCTACCCCATCACTTGCCAACAGGAATAAAAGGAGTATTGTGTAGAAAGAAGCAGTCCTTAGGTGAGCATGAGCTTAAGATGTGAAACCAGAAAAGAAGCTGTGTACCAAGGTTTACTTCTTGAATGAGTGAATTTTTCCCTAAAATTTGCTTGTTGATAACTAGGAAATTATTATTATTGTCAGTGAGTTGTAATAATTGGTGTTGTCTGTGAGTCAGGAGCATCTAGCTGAAAGGATAATGTGATTTTGGTTCTTACCTTGTGGTTCTTAAATTGGTAAAAAGCTTTTGAAACCTTCATAGAAATTTTCACCCTATAACTACTTACTTCCAAACTATGTGCATTCCTCCGAGGAGAAAATCTGAGTTTTTGGATAGGGCACTAAAAGGGAAATAGGTGATCTTACCTGGACCTCCACCCAGTTTGTTGACTTACTGGGTGACTTTGGGTAGATCCCCTCTCTGTGCCTTGGTTTCCCCAATAGGGATCCTGATTTCTGCCCTCTCACACAAGCACTGTAAGGAAGACTCAGAATCCAAGCAGTGTTCCCAGTTCTGTCACTCTGGAACTGTAGGTGCAGTTGCTATAAACAGGAAGGGTCAGGTGACTGTACTATGACTAGAGAGTGTAAGGTGCTGTCATGACCTGGTGAAAGTAATGGTCTTGAAAAATACATTGCAGATGATAGTGTCACCCATGATACAGACGCCCAGGCCTGAATGTCACCAAATTAGAGGTTTGCACTTGGAAGCACACTGTGTAAAGGCAAAAACTTTTAGATTCTTAAAAAAAAAAAAAAAAAAAACAGAAATCCATGTAGCTGAGTAGAATTAAGCAAAAACAGAAGCCAAACGTAGTGACAGTAAACAACAGTTCCTCCAAATTCCAGACCATCCACGAGAATATAAACCGACTTCTACATTTTAGAATAAATGTCTGTGTTGCTTCCTGAGAAGAAGCAATTTCCAGAATTTTTTCTGGGCTCTTTATTTATTCTGAAATGCAGCAGGAGAACGTTGGAGGGAGATCAGGGATGGTGAGTGGATGCATGTTCTACTGGGCAGAATTGTCCCCCAAAATATTGTAACAGGTGCTCAGAATTTGCCTTAGAGAACCGCAGAAGTTTTCTTACCATCCAGGAGATTGCAGCCTTGATGAGGCCATAGACCTTCACATTTACCCTCTTGGGATATCCCCTTGTTTTGAAAAAGAATGTGAAGTGGGGCAAGGAGGGATGGGAAGAGTTAGAAGAAACTTTTCTTGGGTTCCTTGCCAAGTAAACAAGCAGAACAAAACCATTTCAAATGACATCATCAGTGAAACTTAGTTCGGTGTCCTGCTCAGGCAGTGACCAACCCCTATGTCATATCTGGATGGGAAGATGGAAATTTCCTTTTGAAAGCCCACAGACTGAGTGTCCAGTGGGGGCAATAACCAAGGCAAAGGTTCTGTGGGGCAGTGAAGATGTTTTAGAAAATACAGTGTGTTCAACCCATTCTTTGAAGTCCACCACTTATCATTTCTTCTCCTTTAAAAAGTCCGTTGAGGCTCGGCGCCTGTAGCTCAAGCAGCTAAGGCGCCAACCACATACACCAGAGTTGGCAGGTTTGAATCCAGCCCGGGCCTGCCAAACTACAATGACAACTACAACCAAAAAATATCTGGGCATTGTGGTGGGCACCTGGAGTACCAGCTACTTGGGAGGCTGAGGCAAGAGAATTGCTTAAGCCGAGGAGTTGGAGGTTGCTGTGAGCTGTGATGCCACAGCACTCTACCCAGGGTGACAGCTTGAGGCTCTGTCTCAAAAAAAAAAAGTCTGTTGAAATAGAGGTGATGCTACATAAGAAGCTGTATCTAGTTTGCCATTGAATCCCCTGTGGCACATGCTTTCACACCTCACGTATAGTAATCACTGAATACTGGCTGCAGAGAGTGCTAGAGGGATGAATGGTGGAGGAGAAATGTGCCTCGATCAGGTAGGCAGGACTTCATCCATGCAGCAAATTCTTCGAGCACCTGCTATGTGTCAGGCACTGCTCTTGGCACTGGGGAAATAATCTCTCCAGTCATTGAACCCTGAAGACCATGTATGCTGCGATGTCATCAGCAGATATCTTTGTTTCTTTCCATGTTGAGCTTAACTATTTTCAAACCTTTCCCACTTCCTGGGGACAAGCCATGTACCAATCATCATCTAGTGACTGTTGCTCTTTTTCACTTGGAGGAGCCTTAATTAATCAGGTCAAATTCATGTCATGCACTTAATCAGCTTTAAACTACAATAAAAAGAAAGAGAGTAATTACCTTCAAGGGCATTGTCTGTCATGCCTTTAAGAGAGGCAGCACAAATAATGATCATGGACCCAAGCCTCAGGCAGCACGGAGTCCCAGTTGACCAGAGTACTGGCTCCATCATTTGACTGTTGTTAATAAGATAAGAAAGTCAACATCACAGAAGCATTTCCAGTTTTAAAAGCCCCAACAAAAAAGAGATGTCTATTCAATACTGAATCGATGAGAAGGTTTAGTGAACCAGAATATCCCTCTGCGTAAGCTTTCCAGATAATTGAGCCCATAGGTAGACTATGATGTGCAGACCTGCCTTTTCTCCACTGTGTGACTACATCTCTACTTCATTTACCCTAGAGAAACATTTGGCAGAGGAACATACAGAAACTTGGCATTTCTTGACACAACCTGGAAAGTAGTCTTCAGAGACCCCAGTGGCAGAAAACTCTCAGTTTCAGAAATGTTGCTTAGGCCTCATATGTGGCACGTTTGGGCTTTGGGTGTCTGACATAGCACCCAAATATTACACCTGAGCATATGCTTTGATTAAGTGTGTTTTTAGGCAAGAGCCTCTATCACTTCTCACACGTGGGTGTTACACAGAGCCCCTGGCACTCTCTGTGCAACTCTCCCAGCCCCATGCATCTCCTCAACAAGCCCCCAGCCCTTCACCGTTGTCCCCACTCCTGCTTTGGTTCCCAGCAGGTCGGGGCTAGGACAGCAGCTGGAGTTAGCAGAGGTGTTGGGATATAGGGTGTGGGGAGCTTTCTTGCTGATAACATCATCATTTTCAGTTTTATTACTTCCCGATCCATCAAATACAGTCATGTCCCACATGAGCACAGAAATCCAGTCTGAAGTGATTTTTAAATTAGCCACCATTTTGAAGTATTCATGCCTTTCTTCCTCTTTACTAGTATGGAATTGATGGCATATGTACATGTCAGACACTCTCACAATTCACAGGACTATCAGAAAGATGATTCGTATCTACTGTGTTTGAACACGTGTGTATGCGTAGGATCATGTGCCCCTACTGATCCCAGAGGGTCTCACTTTGTTGCCCTTGGTAGAGTGCTGGGTATCACAGCTCACAGTTCACAGCAACTTCAAACTCTTGAGCTCAAGTGATTCTCTTGCCTCAGCCTCCCATTTAGCTAGGACTACAGGTGCCCACCACAATGCTCAGCTATTTTTAGAGACAGAGTCTTGCTCTGGCTCAGACTGGTCTCAAACCTGTGAGCTCAGGCAATCCACCACCTCAGCCTCCCAAAGTGCTGGGATTACAGGGGTGAGCCACTGGGCCCAGCTTGCTTGAGCATTCTTGCAGTGTTGCAGTGTTCTTGCAAAGGGAGGGAACCTGTAGGCATCTTACTCTTCCAGGGAAGGATAAGCTATGGGGAGAAGAGCTGCCCTTTGGTGGGGGGTCCATTGTTTTCACCTACCTCCAGCCCCAGTGCTCTGACCCGTAAGTGTGGCGTCCACATTGCATTTCCCAATCCTACCACTGACATTCATGGTGACAAAAGATTTTCATGCTGCCACCTCACTTCTCCTTCCCAGTGTGTTCTCTCAGGATAAAGGATTGATTGGGGAATGGAATTAGATGCCCATATGTTGATATCAGGAACATCTCAGTGTAAGAGAGTGACTAACATCCACAAAGTTTTGAAATCTGGTCCATGTGGTTACCACACCTTCAAGGCAAAGAGTTTGTCAAAGGAGCAAGTGTCTTGACTTATTCAAATTATTTCATACACTTCTACAGGCCCCTCTTGTCAGCTGTGAAGTGGAGACACTAGATCAAGTTGGTGGGGAGCTGTTGTATCAGTTAATATTTGAAAAGCAGTTAGCACAGCCCTTGGAAAATTGCACTCAATTTTGCATATTGATATTCTAAACTTGGGAATATGGTAAAATAAGGTAAATTGAGCTTAAGCCAGGTGGGCCCGGTAGACACCAAGCTTGCATAGTGGCCCTTTTGGGGTTGCCTGTGTCATTTGCGGTATAGCACTTCTCCAGTTTTGCAAAAGAACACTCTCTGGAATAATGGTGTCTCTGGTAATATGCAGTATTCCTGGAGTTATGGGAAAAAAGCAACTAACTTGTTTACCAAATTACCTTGTTTGGCAATAAAATCAACATCTGGTGATAATTTTGGCAATTTTATATTAAGACTTCCTAAATGATGACTAAAATGACAGAATACTTTAAAATCTGTATATCTTGGCTGGGCGCCTGTGGCTCAAGCAGTTAAGGCACCAGCCACATACACCTGAGTTGGAGGGTTCAAATCCAGCCTGGCTCCGCCAAACAACAATGATGGCTGCAACCCAAACACAGCCAGGTGTTGTGGCAGGCGCTTGTAGT
>CAUYRH010087210.1:0-47739 GCA_963574655.1 Perodicticus potto
GAAGAAGCCCAAGTGCCCATCGACCCACAAATGGATTAATAAATTGTGGTACATGTATACCATGGAATACTATGCAGCCTTAAAGAAAGATGGAGACTTTACCTCTTTCATGTTTACATGGATGGAGCTGGAACATATTCTCCTTAGCAAAGTATCTCAAGAAAGGAAAAAAAGTATCCATGTAGTCAGCCCTACTATGAAGCTAATTTAAAGGTTTCATATGAAGGCTACAACCCAACTATAGCACAAGAATATAGGAAGAGAGGGAGGGGAGTTTGGGGCGGAGGGAGGGTAATTGGTGGGGCTACACCTATGGTGCATCTTAGAAGGGTACAGGAGAAACTTACTAAATGCAGAATACAAATGTCTTCATATAATAACTAAGAAAATGCCATGAAGGGTATGTTAAACAGTTTGATGAAAACATTTCAGATTGTATATGAAACCAGCACATTGTACCCCTTGATTACACTAATGTACACAGCTAAGAATTAATAAAACAAATAAATTAATAAAAAATTAAAAGGTCACTTGTACAAAAATCAAATAACCCAATTGGAAAATAGAATGTATGAAGAGATGTTTCACTGAAAGGAACACACAGATGGCAAATTAATCACATGAAAAATATTAAACCTTAATAGACAATATGGAAATATAAACTAAACCACACTATATATCAAAATGGCTAAAATAAAAAATACTGGCAAAACCAAATGCTGGTGAGGATTTAGAGAAACTGGGTCACTCAGACATTGCTGTGGGAAGGTAAAATTATACATCCACTCTGGAAAGTGTTTTGGCAGTTTTTCCAAACATATAACCATCATATAAATCACAAATTGCCCTCCTGGAAATTGTGTTCACATAAAACCTATACACGAATGCTTATAGCTGTTCAATTTATAATAACCTAAACCCATACATAACAGAAATACTTTTTAATTGATGAATGAGGAAACAAACTGTGGTAAATCTGTACTATGCAATAAAAATAAAACCCCCACCCCAAAAAAAAGAAAAAAAAAGAACAACCACTGTTGATACACACAAAAATCTAAATAAGTAACTAGGGAAATATGCTAAATGGTAAAAGCCAAAATGAAAAGATTAAATACTGTATGATTCCTTTTATATATCATTCTTGAAGTGACAAAATTATAGACATGGAGAAGAGGTTAGAGGTCAGATATTAAGGGTTGGGCAGTGATTATAAGGGTAACCTAGTTGTAATGAAAATGTTTATCTTGACTGCATCAATGCAAATATCCTGGCTGCTATCTTGTAGCATAATTTTGTAAGATGTTACCATTAGGAGAAATTAGTAAAGGGTACATAGAACCTCTCTATATTATTTCTGGCAATTATCTCAGAATAAAAAGCTTAATTTAAAATATGACATAGAAAAATATCAGAGAGTCTGGGGCATTTTAGATAAGTTGTATAATTGGAATGCCTTTTTTTTTTTAAACCATTTCACAGTTTCAATGAAGCACAAATGATCATTTTCTCTTATTTGCTCATAAAGATGAAAAACAATGATGTGGTCACTCCAAGGACATCTTTCAAATGAAGCTAAAGGTTCCTCAGCCCAATACATTCCAATAGATAGCTATGGAGTATGGGAGTTTTTGCCTTGGTTAAATTCACTATCTCAAGCCTTACTTGTTTTCTTATCTCAACTATTCTATGCAGGCTTACTGTATACTTCACAGTGATGGCTGAAGACAAGACTCTTAGGGCACTTATTTGCATGTACAACTCAGTTAAAATATTAATCATAGCAATAAATATGTACTGATTATTCCCTGTTTGTGAAGCACTGAGCTGAAACACAGTACCTTTTAAATTATTGTCTTGCCATTTAATTTTTATTCTATTTAATTTTCAATTGGACATGCTTTTTTTTAAAAAAAAATTAACAAATAGATTGTACAGCACTTAAAGTTAATTCTTGTCTCTGAACCTTGTCTGTGTATCCACCATGGCCCCATCACAATGTCTGTGCAGTAAGCTTGTGGCACATATTTCTAAGGTACTTAACTGAAAAATTTTATATATATATATAGTACTTTCTCAGGGAAAGGTATAGCATACATTGTGGGCTCTAGAAGGAATCCATTATTGTCAATATTTGAATGATTCATGCAGGATCATTTTGCTGCTATAGTGCTTCTTTCATTTGGATCACACTGTGATGACTCCTAGGAGAAAGAGAGCTCCAGATAGCAGAAACACCTGCCTAACTTAAAATTCACATCAGCATGCAGCTGTGGTCATGCTATTCTTGTAGCTAACAGGGAGGCTGGAGATAACACTAAGTAACTAGAAAAGCACTAAGTAATGTACCAGAGATTTCAATCTGTGTTTATTTATGCAATGAAACAGTTTAACAAGTCAAAACATACTGGTCAAATTATGGGCATTTGGGAAAGCGTAAGATGAAAGAATGCATATGGTTTGAAAATTTTAAAAACACTTTATGGAGTGCAATGGAGATAAAATAGAAATATTTATGCAATTAAAACTTGAAGCTGTACTCAGACTAAGCTATTACTTACAGAAACTGACTTAATAGAATTTCTTCCTTTGAAATATTTTAATGACTCTAAAAACTGCCCTCCCAGTGATTTCATGGTGATTTTTACCCAATAATGCTAAGCAAGCTCACCTTTCAAACTTGTTGAATCAATCAGAGCTGCAGGCTAGCTCAAACCATCCCTAATTGATGATCATTCAGATTATCGATTTTGTTTTAGATAACATTCTGAGCAATTTATCAGAATTTATTTGCAAAGCAATCTCTCAGAATATGTTGTTCCACCCTAACTACACACTAAATTAATGTATAAAAATTAGGGAAAGCATATGTGAAATTTTATGGCTAGAAGAAAATTAATTTACATGATGGAAAAAGTAAAATGGATTTAATTATTTCAAGAAAAATGATTAACAAAGCAGATTGATATAATACTAGATAAGATTTGTCTGGCCCTTTAAAAATAGTGACTCTGACATTCAGAAGATTAAAGCAACATGGGACGTTCTAGCTAATTCTTCTGGGAGCATATAGTATGGTTCTTTATTTTATGAACTTGGAATCACCACAATATGGCTTTTTTCCCCACCTATGGCATATTTTTTTCTTGTCTGCTTGTCAGTTTCCCCCATCATCTGTCTAGGGCTTAAGGAAGTCCTTTTGGGCAACTTTGGGAAAAACAGACTTGAGAAAAATGACTGCACAGTGTATGTGCAATTTGAAATGACTCAGTATCAACAACCAGCCTTTTGCTTTAAAAGGAAATTAGCAAGTAAGGAGTCATTTAAATGAGAGGAAATTAAATGGTGGTGTGTCCTTTTAGTAAATTAAAGTACATTTAGTACATTAAAGTTTTCTTTTTCTAGTAAAGTTGTCCACAGAAATAAAACAGTTAACAGTGGGTGACTAATGATTCCAGAACAAGACCCACTGGCTTTAAATGCTGAATCTATTCATTTTTTTTCCCTTTTATTTCCCTTGGATTCTATCATGGTATACCTACAGGGTATCCCAACAGTCCCCATACAAAGGGAAAATGGGAAATTGTAGCTATATATGCCTTTATTTACAAAATTTTCATTATAAAATTTTAGACACCAATTACTTTCCCCTCAGGTCCTATTTTTTCTTTCATTATTTTAATTTATCTTCTTTGAAAATCGTTAAACATCCTTACAGCAAAAGAAAATTACACTCAATGCATTGCTTTAGTAAATTTCAACTACTACTAAAGATATAGAATGTCTGTTTGAGCTGTGTTATTTGACCCTAGAAAATAATAATCCTATAACTACAACTTGGTCTCTCTCTATATATACACACATACTTATGTGTATATAAATTTTTAAAAATATTACCATTTTGCTTACTTATATTTAACTAGTATCCCTCTACAATTAGTAAAACTTTTTTGCTCTGTTTTAGCAAAACTCAGTGTATGTTTGAGAAAATTTATATTTAAAAAGATCTTCATGGCATTATTATTTTTTTTTGCCTCTGCTTGACTGACTTTATGTTAATTGATGCATTACTATAATGTGCAATTTTTAAGGAAAAAGGTTACCATAGAATATAGATACAACTCTGTTCTAATGTCGTTTACAAATTTGTGGCAGAGTCATTTGTAAATTTAATATGTGTTGAACTCTCTCATCTCTTTATCATCTCTGTAACTGTTAAAGGAAAACTGGAAAACGGAATGTAGATTTTCTGAGGATGTAAGCCATGTATCCTTCTCACCTTCTTTTCTAGAGATTGACTGCCCTTGCAAAAGAGGATTTAAGTCAATTCATTATTATTCATTACGTACCAAACATACCTAGAATATGCAAAAATATCCATTTCTTCTAGTTCTGTGTCCTCTCTCCCAAATGAAGACACACTGAGAGTTTCTGGTAACTACCTAGGGAGTGGACATTTTCCTGGGAAAGTTTTCACATTGCTACTCAGTGAAAGAATTTGAACTTAGGCTCTAGGGCTTAATAAAAAATATTCACACTGTGTTCAAAGTAGATAGGGACTAGTTTCATCAGCTGAATGCTTACTTCTAAACATGTCACATTTGGGGGTTTCAAGCCAAAAAAAATAAAAGGTAAGTCCGAACAAGCTCTCCATACTTGGAAACTTACTTATTCATGTTTTATCCTTATGGATAGAGATGAGAATGTCCACATAGGAGAGAATAAAAGGTTTTATTACAGTTCAACACAATAAAAAAAAAGTTCAACACAATCACATATGTTTCACACTAACAGAAAAAGGGATAGATTTATCTGGTATATAATGCATTTCATAAGATCCCACAAATAACCTGTTTTTCTCTATTCCACCTCTTTTCCTATTTGTTTATTGCTTTGCTGTATAATTTTTCATTTGTTTCTGGTCCACACTATGGAATGTCCCCTCTCCTGAATACTGTTTGTTCTCATTTCCAAAACCTAGAATATGATGAGATATTTCTCATGTGATGGTGTTATGTTATATGAAACAGTTGATCACAAGATAAGGACTTTATTCAATGGCCTTAGTCTAAGGACATGAGCCTAGCCAGAGCAATTAAGTAAGAGACAGAGATAAAGGGCAAACAAATCAGAAAATGGAAGGTCAAAGTATTCCCGTTTGCTGGCAATATGATTTTATGTCTTGAAAACTCTAAAAACTTCTTCCAATGACTCCTAGAACTGATACATAAACTTATAAATTTCTAGGTTACAAAATTAATGTATACAAATTAGTAGCATTTTTATATTCTAATAACAACCAAAACTGAGAATCAAATAAAAAATTCAATAACATTTATAAGAGTTACAAAAATAAATAAATAAAATACCTAGAAATATATATAACTAAGGAGGCGAATGATTTCTATAAGGAAAACTGAAAAGCACTGATGAAATAAATCATTGATGACACAAACAAACAGAAAAACATCTCATGCTCATGGATTGGAGGATTCAATATTGTTAAAATATCCATATTACCGAGTCATTTATAGATTCAATGGACTTAAAGCTATGATTCAAGCATTACAAAAGTGATTCATATAACTAAAAAATATATATCTTTTAATATTTTGAGATTTTAAAAAAGTAAACAAAAGACATGAAGAGACTTTTTAAAAAAAGAAACACAAATGTCCAGCAGGGAAATGGAAATTAAAACTATAGTGAGACACGACCTCACACCTATCAGAAGGGTCATTGTTAAAAAGTAAAAAAATCCCCCAAAAACCAATGGAGCAAGATGGCAGACTAGAGGTATTTTCTTGGTGGCCCCTCTCTGACAGGCTGGGAGAACTGGCCCAGAGTCATCACTCTTGGGGTACAGTGAAGCTGTAGGAGACTCTAGGAGCCAACATGAGGTCTGGAGTTGAGGAGGAACAACACAGAGAGTAGGGGCTGGGTACAGGCAGAGGTCGACTGCTAGCCCTCCTGTGGAGGACTGGAGGTCAGAAAGGGTTTTGTTTTTGGACTTGACTGTTCTCTGGACTACCTTGGAGGGGCTTGGATGAGTAAGGGAACTCTAGCAGCATCAGGTGGCAGTGATTGAGTGCTAGGTGGGAGGAAGCTCCCATCAGCCCAGCCATGGACATGCCACCATTGTGGGAAGGCTGTGCAGGACAAATAGTTCACAGAGTCCTAGTGCACAGCTGGCTATGGTTTGCTAGCTGAGCTCAGGCAGCTATCCTTAGGGTGAGCTGAGCACCCCCTCTCCAGGGGAAAAGCACTTTGTTATCAGGGGCACTGTTTAAAAGGTCAAGACATACCACCTGAGAGATCTGATGAGAGCTTTGGGATCCTAATCCCATGGGAACTAAGTGCTGGCAAAGTGACGAGGTCCTGATTAGGAGCAAATAGGTCAGAAGAACAAGTCCCTGTTTCCTCTGAAACTGGAGACTGGCTTCTGGCCCCCAATATTATGCAGTGAAAACAGCATGTTCTCTATCTCTGAACATCACAGCACCACCTGGTGTCCAGGCAATATATTGCAATTTATATACATGTGTGTGCGTGCGTGCACCCGCATGTGTGTTTGTATACACACTCACATAAATGTTTTCTTTGTTTTTTTTTCTTTTTCCCCCAATTTTTTCCTCATTTTTTTCTTTTTTGTTTTTGCTGTTGTTTCATGTTTTGTTTTGTTTGTTTGGTTTGGGTATATGTTTATTCTTTCACTTTTACTTTCTTTAACAGCAACGACTCCTCCATTTTGGTTATGGTTTTTTAGCACCTTTTGTTCTCTGTTTCATTTTTATTTCTCTCCATTTTTCTCTCCTTTGGTGATATTTTTCTACTTTTCTCATCTTATCCACAAGAATTTCTCATACAACTAGAATATGCCTTTTTTCCCCTTCATTTATATAATTATATTTTTAATTTTATTAACTTTTTTTTTTCATTTTTTTTTCTTTTCTCTGAGTGCTAGGGATTATGGCATTGGTATAACTAGAATTTTATGATGTTGGTCTGGATCAAGGAGGCCATAAGCTCATAGTCTAGGATGTCCTTTTCATTTTGACCTTTGGAAAGATGGTATTGGTAGGTCCTCACTGCAACATACTGCTGATTTTTTTTTTCTATATTTGATGGAAATGGGGTCTTGTTTTTGCCCAGGCTGGTAAGGAGTTCCTGACCTTAAGGGATGCACCTGGGTAAGCTCTCCAAAAGCCTGGAGTTGTGGGTATGGGTCAAGAACCCCTACTTAATACCCCATTTCTCCTGTCTCTCTCTTTCCTTCTTTTAGTCCTTTTTCTGTCCTATTTTTCAACTCATTCCATTCACCCCCTTTATTTTTTCTATATCTTTTTTCTTACCTTTCTCTCTTTTTTCTCTTTATCCTTCACTTCCTTTTGATCTTATAACTAAAGTCACTTA
This sequence comes from Perodicticus potto, assembly GCA_963574655.1. NCBI lineage: Eukaryota > Metazoa > Chordata > Mammalia > Primates > Lorisidae > Perodicticus > Perodicticus potto. Next base: position 7,414 of record CAUYRH010087210.1, read on the forward strand.
TACCTAAAGGCCACTTTAGCACCTAAGTTCAGAGGCAAGGAAATTTAAAATGAATGAGGCAGTAAGAGGGAAATGTTAGGGAAAAGAAGTGAATAAGAAGAAAGCACACACTATCTTGGAGAAACCAGCAGAAAAAGTATGGCAACATGAAAACTCAGAACAACGCAAACCCTCCATGGGATCATGAGTTAGCCACTGCAGAAGAGGCCACATATATAGATTTGTTTAAATGACAGAAATGGAATTTAAACTATGGATGGAAAGGTAATAAAAAAATAGATGAAAAAGTGGAAAAACAGAACCAAAATAATGGATGAAAGATATGAAGAATATACAGATGATATGGTGGAGCTTAAGGAAGTAAAGAAGTCACCTAGGGACAAAAAGGTATAGTAGAAAGTATCAATAACAGATTAGAACATGGAGAAGAATTTCAGAACTTGAGTATAAAGCTCTTTAGCTAACATAGGTAGTTAAAGAGGCAGAAGAGATAGAAAGCAGAACAGTCTCTCAGAGAATTATGGGACTTCATGAAGCATTAAAACATATAACTTATAGGTAACTATGAAGGGAAATAAGAATGTCCCAAAGGAATAGAAGTCCCAGTGGAGACTATCATACATGAAAACTTCTCATGTTTCACTAAAGATTCCAAAACACTCCTCTTAGAGGCATATCAAACCCTAGGTTGTCTCAACAAAAATAGAGCATCTCTAAGGCACATTGTAATGAACCAGTCCAAAGTTAAGGCAAAAGAAAATTCCGCAAGCACCCAGGAGTAAGCACCAATTGATCTACAGGGCCAGAACTATCAGGGTGACAGTGGACTTTTCAGCTGAAACTTTCCATGTCAGAAGAGAATGGTCATCTACGTTTAACTTTCTTAAACAAAAGAATTTTTGGTCCAGAATTATGTATCCTGCCAAACTAAGCATCAAAAAACTATGGAGAAATTAAATCTTTTACTGACATGCAAACATTGAGGAAATTCACCACACTAATACCAGCTCTGCAGGGAGTACTTAGACTTATTGTACACATTGACCAACACAATGGACCACCAGCAAGATAAAAACCCAGAAACTAAAAGACAAAACCTAACTTCCACAATGGCGCAAACGATAAAATTATCCAAAAGACTTTCACAAAATAAGAAGAATAGACCTCCACAGTTCTATTAACAGTTCTCTCAATTAATATAAATGGCTTGAATTCCCCACTGAAGAGGCATAGGTTGGCAGATTGGATAAAAAAGCATAAGCCATGTATATGTTGTCTCCAGGAAAAACACCTAACGTGAAAGGAAAAAACAAAACTCAGGGTGAAGGGTTGGAAGGCAGTATTTCAAGCAAATGGAAATAAGAAGAAAAGAGGGGCTACAAACTTATTTTCAGATATCAGTAGATTTAAAGCAACTAAAGTGAAGGAAAATAAAGATGATCAATTCATAGTGGTCAAGGGGATAATAAAAGAGGATATTTCAATTCTAAATTATTGTACACTCAATTTAAAAGCTCCCAGATTTATGAAACAAACCTTTAATTTTTTTGAGCAGTATGATAAAGAACCAACTTTTTCTTTCATTAACCTCTATGATGTTATAGGTATTATTCTGTAATATCATAATGGCTGGTACTTTAACACCCCTCTGACAGAAATGGACAGATCCTCTAAACAGAAACTAAACAAAGGTACAAGGAACCTAAATGGAACCCTAGAACAAATGGGCTTAATAGAATAGAACACACCATCCCAAAGCTAAGGAACATACATTCTTCTCATCAGCTCAGGGAACATTCTCCAAAATAGACCATATCCTAGGACACAAATTAAACCTCAACACAATTAAAAGAATTGAAATTATACTGTGTATCTTCTCATAAGGCAATGAAGGTGAAACTCAACTCCAACAAAAATTTTCATTACCACACAAAGGCATGGAAATTAAACAAACTTATGTTGAATGACAGTTGGGTGAAGGAAGAGATAAAGGAAGGAATTGTTAAAATCCTTGAACAGAACAATAATGAAGCTGCAACCTATCCAAAGCTGAGGGATATTGCAAAAGCAATCCTGAAAGGGACATTTATCATATTGGATGCCTATATCCAAAAAATAAAAAAAGAGCACATCAACAACCTATTGAATCTTCTTAAGGAAATGGAAAAGGAAGAACAATCCAATCCCAAATATTGCAGAAGAAGAGAAATAAATGGAATGGAAAACAAAAGAATCATTCAGAAAATTCATGAAACAAAAAGCTGGTTTTTTGAAAAGAAAAATAAAAGTGATAAAACTTTGGCCAGAAATGGAAAAGTAAAATCTCTAATAACCTCAATCAGAAATGATAAAGGTGAAATAGTAACCAATACCACTGAGATACAAGAGATTTTCTCTGACTAGAACAAGAAACTCTAGGCTCAGAAATTCGACAGTGTAGAGAAAATGGACAAATACCTGGAAGTATACCATCTCCCTGGAATTAGCCAGGAATAAACAGATCTCTTGAACTGACCAATATCAAGCATTGAGATTGAAAAATTAATAAAAATCTTCCAACCAGGAAAAAGTCCTGGACCAGATGGCTTCACACTAGAATTCTATCAAAACTTCGAAGATGAGCTTGTACCTATACTGCAGAACCTATTCCAAAACATTGAGAAGGAATGAATCTTCTTCAACACTTTCTATGAAGCAAACATCATCCTGATACCAAAGTCAGGAAAGGACCCACCTAAAAAGGAGAACTACAGATCAATTTCACTAACGAATATTGAGACAAAAATACTCAATAAAATCATAGCAAATAGATTATAGCTACACATTATAAAATTATACATCACAATCAATTAGGCTTCATCCCAGGGATGCGAGTCTGGTTTAATATAGGCAAATCCATAATTTAATTCACCATATCAATAGAAGCATAAACAAAGACCATGTATTTTTCTCAATAAATGCAGAAAAAGCATTTGATAAAATTCAGCATTCTTTTCTAACAAAAAAACTTAAGAAAATAGGCATAGTTGGCACATTTCTTAAACTGACTGAAGCCATTTACAACAAATCTACAGGTAATATCACACTGAATAGAGTAAAACTAGAAGCTTTTCCATTCAAAACTGGAACCAGACAAAGATATCCTCTATTGCCACTATTATTCAATATAGTTACAGAAGTTCTAAGTAATGAGATCAGGCAAGAGAAGGATATGAAGGGCATCCAAATGGGGGCAGAGGAGATCAAACTATCACTCTTTGCTGCTGATAGGATCTTATCCTTAGGCAACCCCAGATTCAACCACAAGACTCTCGGATGTGATCAAGGAATATAGTAACTTCTCAGGGTATAAAATCAATGCTCACAAATCAGTAGCCTTTGTATACACCAATAACAGCCAAATTGAGAAGCTAATCAAGGACACAATTTCCTTCACTGTAGCATCAAAGAAAATGAAATACCTAGGAATATACCTAACAAAAGAGGTGAAGGACCTCTATAAAGAAAATTACAAAACCCTAAGAAAAGAAATAGCTGAAGACATTATTAACAAATGAAAGACCTTCCCATGTTCTTGGCTGGGAAGAATCACATTGACAAAATGTCTATTCTCCTAAAACAATCTACTGATTCAATGCAAACCTCTTTAAAATACGAACATCATACTTTGAAACACTGAAAAAAATAATTCTTCATTTCATATGGAACTAGAAAAAAACCTCTCGGTATAGACGACACAATTCTCACTTATAAAAACCAAGTTGGAGGCATCACTCTACTAGACATCAGGTTATATTACACATCTACAGTATTGGAAACAGCATGGTATTGGCACAAAAAAAGAGACATACATCTATGTTACAGAATAGAAAAAGAAGAGATGAAGCCAGTTTCTACTTGCCATCTGATCTTTGATAAACCAAACAAATGCATACAGTGGGTAAAAGAATCCCTACCCAATAAATGGTGGTGGGATAACAGGATAATCATATTTAAAAGACTGATAATGGCCTCACATGTTTCACCACTTACAAAAACTGTTTTAAGATGGAAAAAATATTTAAATCTAAGACATGAAACAATAAAAATCCTAGAAGAAACATATGCACTTCTAATTTTATGACAGGGCAATTAACAATTGCAAAGATATGGAATAAATTTAAGAACCCTTCAACTGATGAGTTGATAAATAAATACATACCATGGAATACTACTCACCTACAAAAAAGAATGAAATAAAGTCTTTTGTAATAACTTGAATGAAAATTGAAGCCATTATCCTAAGTATCTCAAGAGTGAAAAAATACATACTGCATGTGCTCACTTATAAGTGGGAGCTAAATGAGGGGTAAGCATTGTCATACAGGGTGATGTTAATGGACTTCAGAGACTTTGGGGAAAGGGTCAAAAATGACCTATTTTCTATAATTTACAATATGGAAAGTCCTAACATCATCACTATACCAACCCATATATCATATATATTGTACCTCCTTAAATCTATTGACTTTTTTTTTTAAATTAAGGAAATACAAAAAATAAGAAAACAGAAAGCTTCCTCCAATTGGTGACTAAAGGTGAAAGCAGGGAGATTCCAAAAACAGAAGGACTTGATGAGCTGCACTCTCATGGACAGAGGTGACCATGACAGAAGGAAATTGGGTGATCTCTAGGAGCAGAATGCTGTCCCCAGATGCTCCCCAGGTGCCATAGCATGGTGGACTTGAGACCTACAACTGCAAGAGACTTGATTCTATCAACAATGTGAACGAGCTTAGAAGAGGAATCTTCTCCAAATCGTCCAGATAACAGTTCAGCTGGGTGACATCTTGATCAGATGATCTCAGAAGAGACCATGAGCAGAAAATCCAGCTGAGTCCATCCAAGGTTCTAATTTATAGAACTGAGAGATAAATGGGTGTTGTTTTAATGTGCTAAATTTGTGGTTTATTACCTAGCAATAGTAGTCAAATACATACCTAGAAAAAGAAAATGATAGATGTCTATGTGACATTTCTATGTGATGGCACATGGGGCCTGCTAGTTAGTTAAGCAGGTCATGGCCCAAACTGCTCAGAGACTTACAGCTCCTCAGTATTGCTTCAGCTTCCTAAACTCTCTTATCACTCAGGGTTCTGACATGTTTGTGTGTGTTGGTGTATGTTCAAGTGTGTTTTATAGGGATAGTTATGGTACATACAGTAAATGGCAGCTACCTCCTATTACATAAGGGGCTTTTTAAATACGTTTGATGACCTTTAAAAAAAAAAACAAGCTTTGGAAGTCATCCCTAAATTTGTGTGACTACATTTACAGATTCTTTGTGTTTACATTCTTTTATGATTTGTGCTCCAAAAACCATAAACACCTTGGGAATAATAACTATCTTACATATATTGTCACATCCCTAATTATCCTATAGTAGGCACTAAACAAATAATAGTTAAATGAATGATGTACAATAGGAGCAGTAAATGAAAAAGGTTAGAATACAGAATCTTTAATCAGACTCCATATGGCATAATATTGATTTATACTCAGCAATCTGTAAATGTTACCAAATGTCCATCAATACATGAGTGGATTCATAAAATGTGGTATAAGTACATTGTGGAGTACTACTCAGCCATTAAAAATGTGAATTAATATCTCTTGTATTAATCTGGATGGGACTGGAGACTATTATTCTAAGTGAAGTATCATATGAAAGGAAAAACAAACATCACATGTACTCACTGTTAAATTGGAACTAATCAATCAATACTTATGTGAACATAAGGAAATTACATTCATTAGAAATCAAGTAGGTGGAACAGGGGGATGAGTAGATTCACACCTCATGGGTACAATGTACACTATCTGGTGGTAGACATACTTATAAATTTGATCCAAATGTTATAAAACAACTTTTGTAATGAAAGGATTTCTACCCCATAGTATTCTGAAATTAAAAAAACAACATATGTTTAAAAACATAAATGTTACCAATAATTTACCTGCAGTGTTTTCCACTAACTTAACTTTGCCACATCATGTAAAGTCCTCCATGATCTAGCCTCCATGTTTCCAGTTTTATCTCCATCTACTTCCTCCCATGCCTCTTCACACTCCAGTAAGATTTATCTCTGTGCTTTTGCTCATGCTTTTCTTGTATCAGAACATTCTTTTTTCTCAATCAATGCCTTACTTTAAATCAGAGGTTAATAAACTATGGCCTGTACCCAAACCCATCTTTTGGTCTTCTTTTTGTCTATCCTACAAACTAAAAAAGGGTTTTATGTTTTTAAATATTTTCATTTTAAATGGTCATATAGTATAAGTTCCTATAATATTCTCAATTTTTGCCTTTTTGGCCCATAGATCCTTAAATATTTACTATCTGCACCCTTGTAAAAACAAGTTTGCTTACCCTTGTTTTCAGTCCATTTTAAATGCCATCTTCTCCATATATCTTCCCTAAATTCTTTCAGTTGAGGGGAGAGTCTTCTTTAAATCTTTAGTGGATACAGTACATACTATTCAGAGGATTTCAGTACATAGTATTAATATGTTTGACTTATTCAGCATTTAATAGTATAAAATATTTGCATTCATCAGTGTTTAATGATTTTTAGTATTTTTGAGAATATATAAATCTGCCATTTCAAAGTATAAGAATGTAAAAATAACTGAACTATATGAAAGAACTCTGAAGAAGAAATGAACACAGAAGAAATGCTGACTATACAGTAGAAGGAATCCATACAGGCGATCACGCTGAAATCCTCTGCTGGGTGATAAAGATGGATGAGAACACTGAAAAAGGTGTAGGCTGGGTGAGTAGGAGACTAGTGAAACTCTTTAATATTGATCAAACGGAAGAACTGGATATCAATAATTAACAAATTATTAACAGCCAAGAAGCCCCTAGGATGGAAGTTAACATTGCAACTAAGACATGTTAGACATTGGAGTCAAACACTTCAAATAAGTGCATGCAGCACTGTAATCAAATAGAAGGGAATCTAAATAAAAGAGCAGTTAAGAAATGGAGATTTGCATTGGTGTCACCAATATTCATTCGGTTCCTGGAGGCAAGCTATATGGGTTTCATGCACAAAGCTAACTAAATAAACCATTTTAATATTTTCTTAATAACTGTTAAGATCTGCTGCAAAAGTATTTATTACAAGAGGGTCAGTAAGTGTTAGAGTTATTTGCTAGACTGACTCCTTTGCTAGGATTTTTAGGTTTTCAATAGGTAGATATTATGTATTATTTGTCTATGTACCTATCTATATTGTCTTTGTATAAAATAGATATTCAAATATGTTTTAATGAATGCAAGATTGAAAAATTATTTAACGAATCTTGAATGCATTTCTTACCGCTCTTATTCTCTGAGGTATGTGTGTCCTATAGGTAAGTAGGAAATTTAAAAAAGTCACATAGTACTTCTTCCCAGACCTTGAATTTTGTTTAAAAATTTGAGGGGGGTAACACAGAGAGAAAATAATTATATATTGTGAAGTAAGATATAACATTTGTGTTAAATTTTAAGTTAATAAACAACATTTCCAAGAAAGTTATGATCATGCAAGGAACTTTTTTGTTACACAAAGTCCTGACTTTGCCAATAATTAGAATTGTGACCTTTGGCAGAATATTTTATATAAACTTTATTTTCCTATTCTGTGAAATGGGTGTAATAATAGTATTTAATACAAAACATCATAAAAAATAGAAGATACAATATTGTAGAAGACTTAGTATAATGTCTGTTTAGTACTAAACAAAAAATCCCTGATGAAAAGTGAGTAGTCATTTTAGATAAACTGCTAATAAATACTGGCATTTGATTTATTATAGAAATGTGTGGTTTCCTTATAGCAGCCCTATTTTCACATAATGTTGATGAATGCTTAACAGCCTTTGAGATGCTTCCAGCATAGCTGACCTACTTATTAGGAATAGATTGCCAATAATCTGGCCCTTATGGAGATTTTGTTTTCCTGGACTGAGGAAATTACATAATTACTATTATAGACATTGCTATAGAATGTTTTCAATTATATTAAAGCACTATAATCCTTAAAGTAGTCAATTGGTTATTTTTCCACAATTTATCCTTTCTAGCACATTATAAATGTCTCAAATCCATTATAAATGTCTCAAAATTATGTAATAAATGAATTTTTCAAAATGTGTTTGTAATTTGGATATTATTAATAATCTCACTTTTGATACCCTCTATTTAAGACAAGTACAAGAAAGATAATGCAATTTTAGTCTGTGTTTTCCAAAATTTTGCGGCCACATAAATAATGGTCATGGGACTTCTGTGTTCTGTTGTATTCAATGCAACCATAATCAGATTATTATAGTCTCTCATTCTTGATATAGCTTTTTAGAATTGAAAGTGATAAAAATAGAATCCTCAAAGAAAGAAGCAACAAGATTTAAAGTTTGAGGAAAAGGTCATGTGAGAAAGGATGAAAGAATTAAGAATTCAGGAGAGAAGATTCTCAAAGAGCCATGAGGACTATACTCTGAGTTGAAAGATGATCATAGATGAGAGAAAAGACTTAGTGTAATGCTAGAGGGCAGAATAAAGACCAAAAATGAAGTTACAAACACCTTTGTCTAAAAGTGAAATGGATAATTCGAAGGCAATTTGGGACTTCCGGTCATGGCAGGGTTCCAGCAGATGCTAGATGACCACATATCTTCCTTATTAAGTTGCTGCTTTGTTGGGATGATGTGCTGTTAAAGACATTATAATGTTTTGTAGTCTCCGATTTAGTGGTTGCAGAACATTAGGCAATTGAATTTCAATTCTTTTTGGGCTTGATTATCTTCAGATCTGTAAAATAAATAAGAGTTGGAGGGAGAGTGGCCCTAATATTTGAGAATCCTTCCTAAATATTATAATTCTGTATTGATTATTTTGTGAATTTTATGTAGTGAAAGTATATATTTAACCACTCTTAAAGTAATAGTTTTGAATTTAATAATTATTAAAACCCCTCAATCTGTTTTAACGCAATACTATCAGTATTAACTGTGTCCAGTCTCTGAAGCTTAAAAACAAATATATTAAAATTACAATGTGTTGAGCCAGAATATATGCTTTTATCATGATAATTTTTCTTCATTACTGCTTATACGGTTTTCTTTGAAATTAATGAAGAAAAAAATCGTGCTTAACCAAATTTTTCACAGCAGATACTCTACATTGCTGTTAGGACTTCCAGTTAGGTTATGTCAGGTAATGAAACACATTAGTAGTAGGTAATAATAAAAGCAATAAATACAAAGTTCATGTTTCAGGAAGATGGAATTTCATTAAGACTCTAGTTCCACTATCAATTATTAAATAAATTCACCTGAGTATTTTCTTCCGCTAACCTATTAAAGACAAAAACCTTCTCAGAGGAAGAGCATGTTCTTTGTTATGCATGAGTGGATTTTGAAATAACAAGCACCAGAGCCTTTTTTGGTATGCTGAAGATTTCTTAAAGACTGTATCTGAATAATTTTGACACAGGCTTTTGTTTTGAGAAAAACTCAAATTTACACAATAGTAAATTATTAGAGAATAAAAGTATACCAGACAATTTGAAAATGATTTTTACTTTTAGTAATATAAATTGTCTAATACTATTTTGTACTCAATGAATTTTTTATATTCACTTATTATTTTGAAGTCATTTAAATATTAACGGTCTCCTGAGACATCACATTTCCTGTGCATAATAGTACAGCTTGCGTTTTCTCATTCTGGGTACTAACTCTTAGAGATTTCTCTTGAGAACTCAATAAGACAATGGCAGAACTTGAGAAGAGATCCTAAAAATAAATGGGTCTTGACCTCACATTTCTGCATTGAAAGCCTTCTGTGATGATCTGTTGCCATCATATACTTGTATCAGAGAGAGAGAGAGAGACAAGGTGGAATTTTCAGAGGTTATTTTTAACTCAGAACATTTACTTTAAGTTAAAGGGAATTCTGCCATCTTTCTTTGTTAGGTCAGCAACAAAACGTAATTAAACATGGCTGCATTTGCATTCACATACACAATCAAACAGCAATAACAATATTTTACAGAAGTGACACTTGGTTACTCAACAGTATGTTTACTCATACAAGATACTTAATATATTCCTAATATATTGGTCCTTTAAGAAAAGCCAACAATAAAGAGTAAAGAAAGGAAAATAATTGCTCCCAGTTTCATGTTTGTACTGCCCTTAAACAAGCCAGAGAGTTTGACCTTTGGCATATTGGATGATATTTAGCTCATCACTACTGTAGATCTTCAGTTTCATTGTGGGCTCTAGGGCACAAGGGAATTATCTTATAATTTTTGTGTTTTTGATCTTGAAGCAGAAAGTAGAATGGTGGTTACCAGACTTTGGAAAGAAAAGAGGGGAAGGATTAGATGTTAGTCAAAGCATACAAAATTTCAGCTAGATGGGAGGAATAAATTCAAGATATGTTGTACAACAAGGTGACTATAGTCAATAACAAAGTTGTTATATCTTTGAAAATTGCTAAGAGAGTAGATTTTAAGTGTTTTCACTAGAAAAAGTGGTAAGTATATGAGGTAATGCATATGTTAAATAGCTTTAGATAGCCATTCAGCAATGTATGTATATGTCAAAATATCTTGTACGTGATAAATGTATATAATTTTACTTGTCAACTAAATAATAAATTGATTAAATAAAAAACTTATTATTCTTTTCAAAGTAATTAAGAAATTAATATTTTTCAAGTAATGATAGAATTTTAGTATTTTTAAAGCACCAAGACATGAAGTTATGCGCATGATTTATAAAATGAGGATGACAATATCTAGCTCATAGGGTTATTGTGACTTTTTAAGATATTCTATATAAATTATTAGCATAGTTCCTAATAAGTAGATGACTCTCAAAAATATTTTTCTTTACTACTGACAATAACAATAGCCTTGTTATTTACATCAACTATCTGGTGTAAATAACAATGTAATAAATAGTAAAAGACACAACTATATACATCTATAATCACTTCAAATGGTAACCCTCTGTGGCAAGCCCTTCAAAGAATTATCTATTATGCTATATATAAATTTTATAAAGCATGAATGTCAAATATATGTTAAATGTCAATATTTGAAATTTGAGAGATCTGTATGGATAGTTTAGTCTTTTGTAAATACAGTCTAGGAAGTCTAAAATGATGTCTGTTCTGTTTCTAATAAATTCCTCTAGAGAAAGAGAAGCACAAACAATAAATCCACTGACTTGTTCTGTGCAAACTTAGTGTCAATCTTTTAATAAATATTCTATAAAACGTCTATATTGACCATAATATAGCCAATGTGGATCCATAAAATTATGTATTGTACAACACACACACACACACACACACAGACGCCACAGAGTATCTGAGGGGTGGAGGTCTAGAGATGTGTCTCTTGAATTTTGTTCTCTATTGCTCTTCCTGATTAGCTTCCTCTTGCCTTCTTACCTGTCCTTTTTATAAGGAAAGGAATTATTAACTAATGGAATATGTGGAAGGGTAAAAAGGCAATACTTCCCTGTAATGGAATGATGAGGAAGGAAAGATGAGCCTAAGAACAGCAAATCACCTGTTTTTCTTTCCATTTCTAAACAACTGTGTTCCAGGGCCTGATATTCGGATGCTGCATTTTGCTCAATATATTTGGTGATATGGCAGAAAACTACTAAATGAACACAGTGCATCACTGATGAAGTTTGCTAGATATTTATTTTGAAGCATCAAAATAAAGGGTAAAAAAACATAAAGGAAAAATACAGTGATATGTTTGGTTAGATTTAGTTTAAAGGAAATACTGAATATTAGAAATAATTAATCATCAAACATTAGGATTTCAAACTCAAATGACCACAGGTAAGGAAAATGAGAAATGAGCTAGGTGGGAACCATGGCAATCTGGAGAGCGTGGTGTCCTCTCTAAAGAGATAGGCAGTTCTAGCAGATTGCTTCTAGAAAATTGGACACTTACATGAAACTGCCATTTTTAACAGACTTATTATTTAGGGCAGTTTTTCATAACTAAATTGAGCAAAATGTACAGAGAGTTGCCATATACCCCCTCCCATTATACAAGCAAAGTCTCCCACACTAGACTGTCACAACAATTAAAATTGAGAACCTACATTGATACATCTTCAACATCCAGAGTTTACTATTAGGGTTCATTCTTAGTGCTGTATACTCTACAGGCTTCAAAAGACATAAATAATAAAATTTATCCACCAGTATGGTTTCATACAGAATGATTTCACTGTGCTAAGCACCCTATATGCTCTTCCTATTTATTCTCCCTCTTTTCTGAACCCACTGCAACAACTGATCATTTTTACTGTCTCCACAGAGTTTCTTTTCTTTTCTTTTTTTTTTTTTTGGAGATAGTCTCACTTTGTTGATCTTGGTAGAGTGCTATAATGTCATGTCTCCCAATAGCCTCTAACTCTTGGGCTCGAGGGATCCCCTTGCCTCAGTCTCCTAAGTAGTTGGGACTACAGGCGACTTCCAAAGTGCTCAGCTATTTTTCGAGATGGGGTCTTGTTTTTGCTCAAGCTGGTCTTCAACTCTTGAACTCAAGCAATTTGCCCACTGTGGCCTCCCAGAGTGCTGGGATTAAAGGAATGAGCCACTCACCCAGCCTCCATAGTTTTTTCTTTTCCAGAATGCCATATAGTTTGAATTTTATGTTATATAGCCCTTTCAGACTGGCTTTCTCACTCAATTAAATGCTTTTAATTTTCCTCTTAAACTATGTACTTTCATTATATACCTTTGCTCCTTTGTCATAAGAAATTGACTATATTCACACAGGTCCAGTTCTGGGATCTCTATTATATTCCATTGATTGCTTTGCTTGTTCTTTTGCCCTTTTCTCACTGTCTTGATTACTGTAGCTTTATATTAAGTCTTAAAATAGGTAGTGCCAGTCTTCAAATTCGTTCTTCTCCACCAATACTGGGCTGGATATTTGTAGTCTTTTACCTCTTCATATAAACTTTAGTTAGATTCAGTTTGTTATCATATACAAAATAAGGATCTTGATTGAGATAGTATGGGTTCCATAGATGAAGTTGGAAATCCTTTCTCTCTATGAACTTGGGATGTCTCTCCATTTATTTAGCACTTCTTTTATTTTTCTATGAGTTTGTCAGGTTTTTTATATAGATACTGTACATATTTTGTTAGGTTTATAACTAAGTATTTCATTTAGGGAGGTGCCAAAATTAATCGGTTTGTGTTTTAAATTTCAAATTCCTATTCCATATTCCTGGTATATAGGAAAGTGATTAACTTTTGTATATTAACCTTGTACAACTTTGCTATAATTGCTTATTAGTTCCAGAAAGTTTTTTTTTATTATTGTTGGGGATTCGTTGAGGGTACAAGAAACCATGTTACACTAGTTGCATTTGTTGGGTAAAGTCCCTCTTACAATCGAGTTTTGCCCCCAAAAGGCAGAAAGTTTTTTAAGTCAATCCTTTTGAATGCTATACACAGAAAACCATGCTATCTTCAAAGACAGTTTTATTCCCTCTTTCGCAATTTTGTAGCTTTTAATTTCCTTTTCTTATCTTGTATTAGCTAGGATTTCCAGTTCATCTTTAAAAGGAAGGGTGAGAGGAGACATCTTTGCCTTGTTCCTGATTTTAGAGGGGAAAGCTACTAGATTCTTACAATTAAATATGATGTTAGCCATACCTTTTTTTGTAGATGAATGGTGTAAAACTGAAATTTTTTGACTGAGAACTGGAACCAGACAAGGATGTCCACTATCACCAGTATTATTCAACATAGTTCTGGAAGTTCTGGCCAATGCAATCAGGCAAGGGAAGGATGTAAAGGGCATCCAAATGGGGGCAGCGGAGGTCACCTCTTTGCTGATGATATGATCTTATATTTAGAAAACCCTGGGGCCTCAAACATAAAACTCCTGGAACTCTCCAGGAAATAGAGTAATGTCTAGGGATATAAAATAAGTGCCCACAAATCAGTAACCTTTGTATACACCAATAACAGCCAAGTTGAGAAGCAAATCATGGACACAATTCCCTTCACAGTAGCTTCAAAGAAAATGAAATACTTAGGAATACACCTAACAAAAGAGGTGAAAGATCTTTTCAAAGAGAATTATGAAACCCTGAGAAAAGAAATTGCAGAATACATTAACAAATGGAAGAACACACCCTGCTCTTGGCTGAGAAGAATCAACATTGTCAAAATGTCTATTCCACCAAAACCAATCTATTCTCATTAGATTCTCATTAAAATACCAACATTGTATTTTGAAGAACTGGAAAAAATAAAGCTTCATTTTGTATGAAACCAGAAAAAAACCCATATAGCTAAGGCTATTCTTAGTAATAAAAAGAAAGTCAGAGGGATCACCCTACCAGACTTAAGGCTATATTACAAGTCCACATTAATCAAAATAACATGGTATTGGCACAAAAATAGAGACATAGATATACGGAACAGAATAGAAAACCAAGAGATGAAAGTAGTTTCTACTTGCCATCTGATCTTTGATAAATCTAACAAAAGCATACGGGGGGCGGGGGAAGAATCCCTACTCAGTAAAGGGTGCTGCAAGAACTGGATAACCACATGTAAAAGACTGAAACTTGACCCACACTTTTCACCCCTTACAACAATTGGCTCAAGATGGATAAGAAACATAGATCTAAGACACAAAACAATAACAATCTTAGAGAAGGTGTAGGGGAAACTCTTGATAATGTTGATAATGATAATGACTGTGGAAAGATTTTATGACAAAGATTTCAGTGGCCATTGCAACAGCAACAATTAACAAGTGGGAATTAATGAAGCTGAAAAGCTTCTGCACAGCTTAGGACACAACAAGTAAACCAAAAAGACAACCTTCAGAATGGGAAAAGATATTTTCCGGATCTCACTCTGGTTGTTAACTAGGATCTAGGGAGAACTTAAATTAATCAACAGGAAAAGAGTAAACAATCCCATGTACTTCTGGGCAAGAGATATCAACAGAACCCTCTCTGATGAAGACAGACAAATAGCTAACAAACGTTTGAAAAAATGCTCATCGTCCTTGATCATCAGAGAAGTGCAAATAAAGACCATCCTGAGTTATCATCTACCCCCAGTGAGAATGGCCCACATCACAAAGTACCAAAGCTACAGAAGCTGGCATGGATGCACAGACAAGGCAACACTTTTACACTGCTTGTGGGATGCAAACTAATACAACCTTTTTGGAGGGAAGTATGGAGAATCCACAATCCACAAAGAACTCAAATTAGACCTCCCATTTGAACTTGTAATGCCATTACTAGCCATCTACTAAGAAGAAAAAAAAATCCTTTTTATCATAAGGACATTTGGACTAAACTGTTTACCACAGCTCAATTTACACTCACCAAAACATGAAACAGCTTAAATGCCCACCAACCCAGGAATGGATTAACAAGCTGTGGTATATGTATACCATGGAATACTATTTAGCCATTAAAAAGATGGAGATTTTACAACTTTTGTATTAACTTGGATGGAGGTGGAACACATTCTTCTAAAGCAAGGCATCACAAGAATGGAGAAATAAGCATCCAGTGCACTCAATTCTAATATGAATATTAGTAGATGATTAGTGTAAGGTGGGAGGTAGGGGAATGAGGGATGGGAGAGGGGAGGAGGGAGAGGGTTGGAAGATCATAGTGGATGGCACACCTCTTGGGGGCAGGACACAATTACAAGAGGCACTTTACCTAACAACAGCAATCATTGTAACCTAATTCTTTGTACTCTCAATGAATCCCAAACAATAATAACAATAATAATAAAAAGATCAGATGGCAAATAAATAAATCAATAAAAATTAAAAAAATAAATTGACAAAAAAAGAAACAGCTTTGGTTTCATTGATTTTCTCCATTCATTTCCTAATTCTAATTTCATTTATTTCTGTTCTAAAAATTATTTTTATTATTTCTTTCCTTAGGCTTACTTTGGATTTATTTTTTTTCTTCCTTTCTAGTTTCCTAAAATGGAAGTTTAGATTGTCAAGTTTAGATATTTCTTGTTTTCTAATACATGCATTCAGTGCTATAAATTTCCCCTAAGTACTGTATTATCTGCATTCCACAAATTTTAACAAGTTTTGTTTTCATTTTTACTTAGGTCAGTCATGTATTATTTAAGAAATACACTATTTAACCTTCAAATACTTGGGAATTTTTCAGCTATCTTTTCTCTTCTTAACTTCTAGTTTAATACCATGGTGACTTTAGAGCACATATTATACGATTTCAAATTTTTTAAGGTGTACTTCATGTTCTAGAATGTGGTGTATCTTGGTGAATATTTCATTTGGGCTTGAGAAGAATATATATTCTGTTACTGAGCAGAGTATTCTATAGATGCCATTTATATCCAATTGATTGATATTGAGTTCAACTATATGCTTACTGATTTTATGTCTGTAGATTTGTCCAAAAACTCCTAATTTTTCAGTTTGGAAATTGATTCAGTTATGTTTTACACAGTGGTCAGCCAAATACATACATGTGTTGTGAGATATTATAGTATAGACTTTAGCACCATCTTTCAAATTGCATAGGGAGAAATAAATACCAAGAGAAGGTAAAATATCTGTGTGTCATATAATTTTTTCACGGTGGGACTGAGACAAGGAGTTAATTCATCAGGCACTAGCAGACCCCAGTCCTGTCCCCTCCATCCCAGGCCTTCTGATGATTATCAACAAAAAGTTCTATACAATAAGATCGTACTTTATTTGGCAAGGAATTTATTTGTCTTATGGAAATTTTTTTTGAAGACTTACGCTTATTTTTAAGAATATGACAAATTAAAATAATTCTCAACATGCCAAATTTACAAAAGAAGTTACCAAATATCAATAGCTGGTCTTTTACACAAGAACTTGGAAAGATAGAAAATTCAGTATGGTGAAAAGATAATAGCGAGAAAAAGAGGGTTTATAAAAGATAAAACAGGGGCGGCACCTGTGGCTCAAGGAGTAGGTCGCCAGCCCCCTATAATGGAGGTGGTGGGTTCAAACCTGGTCCTGGCCAAAAACTACAAAAATGAATAAATAAATAATAAATAAATAAAAATTAAATAAAATAAAAGATAAAACAGATGTTTAACAGAAACTGGGTATGATGTCCTTAGCAAAATACATTAAAGAAATCAATATAATTGGGAATCTTTATTTTTCTGATATTATTTGTATTTATGAAAATAAAAAGTTATTATACAAGGTTACATAGTTAAGTTCACAAACTCATCCTAGAAAAAGTGCCCCATACCTAATTGTTGAATATTGCTCTGGTCACTTTGAAAGTACTCCCCATTGGAAGCTACGTACCAACGCCAGCACCTACTCCAACCTGCAAAGCACTTTTTCTAGGATTAGTTCATGAACTTCATGGGCAGACCTTGTAGGATGACAGCTCTGACTATTCCAGAAAAAGAATGCCAAAATTACTTTACAGGATGGACCAGGCACTGACATGAGCGCATAGCTTCTTAACGGGGGTCCTTTGAAGGTCTTGTAGGGATATTCAGCAATGAGATATGCAGCACTTTTTCTAGGATGAGTTTGCAAACTTTATTAACCTCATATAATAATAGAAGATTGTTTATCTAGAAGTCTAAGTCTAAACATTTCCAGACATCTAAATAATGAATTTCTGGGTAAGCTAAGAGTGTCCGCTGTGATTTGGGAGGTTCAATCTCTGTGGTAGCTGTGAATTATAATAGAGCAAAAATGTCTCTGTAGGAAACTATTTTAGGTAATGAAAATCCCACAAATTTTATGGAATAAAGATTGCATAATACAGAGAAGAAGATACGCCAGATTTAGAAAGGAAATGAGAAGCAAGATTGATCCAGTGACCCTGACAGATGTTTCCAAGGAACTATTGCGTCATCTCTCTTTTGGTATCTGTTGATGTTATAACAGGTCCTGATGCTAAGTGGTTTTGGTTCTAGAAAAGTAGCAATTTCAAACATTTATATTATTGTTGTGTGATATCTTTCTCAGTTAAAAAATTTACACTGCATTAAACTTCTGATTTTTCATGTGATATTGACAACTGAGTCAAATATATTCATTCAACACCCTCCTACACACATGGTTTTATGATATATATTATATGTATATATATATATATACACACACACACACACATATACATATGCATATATATATATGTGAAATATATCTCTGTATATATACACACACATACTATATATCTATTTTCTTTCTTTTTTTTTTTTTGAGACAGAGTCTTACTTTATCGCCCTCAGTAGAGTGCTGTGGTGTCACACAGCTCACAGCAACCTCCAACTCCTGGGCTTAGGTGATTCTCTTGCCTCAGCCTCCCGAGTAGCTGGGACTACAGGCGCCTGCCACAACACCCGGCTATTTTTCTGTTTTTGCAGTTTGGCCGAGGTTGAGTTTGAACCTGCCACCTTTGGTATATGGGGTCGGCGCCCTACTCGCTGAGCCACAGGCACCGCCCTATATATCTATTTTCAAGTAAGCTTGATTAAGGCAAAGCACATTGAAGACAACTTAAAATACAAAACAATTAAATTATAAGGTCTCTATTTGTAAGTAAAGCACATGTTTATGCTGTGTGCAAAAAAGTCTTTGATTATTGTGTTCATTTGGAGTTAACAAAGACAGTCTCTTTCCTATTTCAGAGCCTTTCCACATCTTCTATCTGACTGAACGTACTTTGTCTCTTCACAGGTAGTTCCTTCAGAGATCTTCTCTGACCATCCTTCTTTCCTTGCTCTCAATAAAATGCCCTCCTTTCTTTATGGCTCTTGTTTTCTTGCTTGTTTAAAATCTGTTTCTCCTAAAAGTGCATAAACTCCATTAGAACAAGTGCAATGAATGTTTATTCACTAGTATTTTAACAAAATGCCTAGCAAGTATTAGGTGCACAACAAATATTTGTTCTGAGAACAAGTAAATTACATAATATTTAAAACATTACATTAGAGGCCAAAACACATGAGTTCTTCTTTGTCCTCTGGTGCCTTTATATCTACTAATATATAAACAGTTTATATAACTTTTCTTCGTCTTCATTTCCACTTATAACAGTAAAATTCCTCTTCCATGGTAGTTATGAGGATGAAAGAAAGTGGATGAATATTGCAAGCACATTATAGGCACTCAGTAAATAATAGTATTAATATTACAGTTTTATGGCCTTGGGTAAGTCATAAGCTTTGGAGCTGCCATTTACTTTCCTATTAAGTCAATAAATAAGTTATTGTGAAATTAAAATATGATTTCTATAGCTTCTACACTTGGCACAGAATAGACACACAGCAGATGTTTGTTGAATGTGCATTTTCAGAAAATATACTTGTATCTGTAACATTGATTCTAAGATTTATATATTTTAATGTTTGAGAAAAATTTACATTTGTAGAAGTTTTTCTTGTTATAGTTTCAATAACTTATCAGTGTCCTTTTCACATTTAGTTTTATTCTAGGATCTGTTTTGATGATAATGCTTGATGATTTGCTAATGATAGCAAATTTAACTTGAAATTCTCTTTTTCCCCTTCCTCTCAGAGTAATACATAATTTTGATTATCACTAAAAAGTTCTCCTTTTTAATAGAGTGCTGATTAGTTTGGTTCTCCAGAAAACCATCATTAACTTTTTCCCCTCTCTGAGAATGTTCAAGAGAATTCAATGATCAGTTGTCAGAGCAAATAGAAATTGAAATGCAAATCTAAACATTTAACCTGTGTAGGGGAGAGCTTTCTGAATAAGCTTCATCAAACCCTAATATCAGCTATTGAGAATAAGTACTATCAGACCGACAATATAATAATATAAAGTGATGAGATGGCTTGGATGTCTTAACATTGGATTGAAATATCAGTGTAAAACACATATTACATTAAATTGAGATGTATAAATGGTTTTGAATATCAAAGAAAGATAAAACAGAGCAATTTAAAATATAATAGCTTCTAAGGATTTTGTTAAGAATCACTGCCCTGCTGCAAATCCCATTACAAATCTGTAATATTCTCTGCTCACTTTAATTCTATCTGACCTCATCTACTCATTGTTGCCAACTCTACCTTACAAGACTGTGCTAATATTATACTACAGCTTCCTCTCTGCAAATTCTCCACATTAGGTCCTTTGTCTAAGATCATGAGTCCCTGTTGCCATGTTTTTTCTCAGTTCATTCCTTTCTTTTTCCATTCATTCCCCCTCCTTTTTTTTTTGCCAAATTTTCCTCAATCACTTTTTCTTCCTGTTTTGAATTAAAAAAAAAAAAACCTCTATATATCTTACAAATGCTATTGACTCTATCTCTAGAGGAGTGCTTATGTGAACATATAATCTGTTCAACATTCAATTTTTAGGGGATCCTTGGACTTTGAAAAATGCCAGGTGAATAACACCTGCTTTAGCAATCTCCTTCCGATTCTCAAAGCAGCAGCTGCAGTAACTGGGTTTACTGAATGACTGTTGTACACCACATACTGTGCTGGATGTGTTCTTTTCTTTGTCTGTAAAACTCACTAGCCCCATTTCACAGAGGATGGAATTAGATGGTAAAGAAATTACATAATTTGCCAAAAGGTATAAATTAGTTTATCATGAAATTAGAATGGGAATCCAAACCTAATTCTAAATGCACCCTGTTCTCAATGCACAGTAACTCATGATACATTATGAAAAAAGGAAGGACACAGAGAAAACAATGGAACTGTAAGAGAGCACAGGCAATAAATTGTGTAGGTTATCCGTTATTTCAAATACAGTGCATATAATCCTTTTATATAAAAGATTAGGAAGTGATCCTTCTTAAGGAAGTATTAGGAAGTGATGAGCAATATTGTTTTCAGCTGGTATACAGTAGACTACATATCCTGGGTTAAATATTGAAATCAGAATTTACCAGTAAGAGAATAGTCAGCTTTCGGTTCTCCAAATGCTCTTCTACTGATTGATTTGGTTTCCCATCCCCTCCCAAAGGACATCTATAACTATGAGGTTAAAGCAAATCACATCAGGGCCCCAGCTATGACCAGTTAAGATTGCAGGTGTTAAATATTTTGAAAATCACTCTTGGTTATAGACAGAAAATAATGAAGTTGTCCAGTTAATCCTGTTGATCCTTCTCTACTTCTTTTTTCAGATCATTCTCAATTCATCTATTTTTATTAGCCATGATTATCTCAAAAAGTGTACTTCTATTTCTGGAAAAGTTTAATGAACAATGTAAAAGGGCTTTTGCTTACAATTTTGATATGTATCCCAATCTCCTAAATTCCTTACTTCTTCCCATAAAATCTGTAGTAATTGATTTCAAAGAGTCTTGAAAAAAATCTTAGATCACACAATTTATGCGAGATTATAATTTGTATTCTTTCATTTTCTTATTCCTTTTGAATGCAAAAACCAAGCAAAGTCCTTATTTTTATAATATGCTAACAAATCTAAAATTATAATAAAGTATTTTTGTTATCTATAAATAACACTTTATCTACAACTGAAATTTTTTTTAACTTACTTAGACTCTAACGATAAGAACACAACATTTTAAATGCAGGCCACTGATATGTTTATTATTCATGTATTTTGATAAAAAAGTTATGTTTGACATCCAAAAAGATGAAATTATTGGAAAAACTGAATTATTTTAAAAATGAAGTCCTTTCTCTCTTATCCCTGTAAAACATTGAAGAAAGAAAAGAAAAATAATTTAAATGCTCACTGAGCTGCTGCAAGGTAGGAAAGAAAGCCTGTCTTTTACCTGCTCTCTTGTCTAAGCAAATTACTTTTGGATTGTTACTATTCTTATTTGTTACTATTCTTATCTTTTATCTGTTTCTCTCTCTATGCACAATTAATCAATGATTTTAATAATCAAGTGTTTTGCTACTTGGATCTTCTCTCTTGATTAATTTTAAAACTTCAAACTAATTAAAATCTAACACGCAGGTAGTCCTCTTCACTTGTTTGCATTTTTTTCCAACTCCAACTAGCTCCCTTATTCTCTCTTAATCTCATCAAATTTGCTACCTCAAAGCTTTCCTGAAAATGATAGAATATATTGAAATCAGTATTCTCACAGCATGGCACACATATAACACTAACAGTATATATATAAAAGGTATATAGAAAAAATTATTTTTATAGTTTTATTTTTTATTTCAGTGTAGATTAAGGAAATAGCCAGAATTACCACATTGAACACTTCCTTTCATGAAAATTATTGCTTAGGAAGAGTTTTAGAAGTTTAGATCTTCCATTACCCTGTGCTCCTTGGGGGCAACTAAACTTAACCCAAATGTGAAGGTCAGTTGTCCCTTGGTTTTCAATCACTTCTATATGCTCTGGTTTTCAGCTTTATATTTCTGTCCACCTTCAGCAGCTTTAGAAGCTCAGTCTCCTCAGATTCTTCACACCTTATGGATAGTCACCTTCCAAATCTACCAAATGCTGTGCACAATTCCTAACAAATCCCAGCCCTCAACCCTCTCCATCACTGTTTCATAAACCATTCCACAATACCTTTGGGAATTCTCATTGCACCTAAAGGATACATCCTTCTATTTTCAAACTCTTCTGTGATTTGCTTCACCTCCTTACTCTTTCTCTCTCCTGGGAAGATTGTATTCAAATAGAACCCAGGTTTGTTTGATTTTTTTCCTTTTCTCCTATACCTCGTGTGCCTTTAGGACCTAAAACTATAGTAGGTGTCCTCTTTGCTTTCACTACTCCTTCCTCCTTCAGAATCCTCATTCTTTTAATACACATTATAAAACTTTCCCATATTTTATCTACTCTGTTTTTGCTTATCTACTAACTTCCAGATAACTTTCTATCATTTATTGATGATGTCAGCAACTAGCTCCTGACTTCTCCAGTGTTCTTGGAGAATTCTAAAGTCTATCCTGATTCTTGCCTTTTAGCTCATCTGGTCCTCAACAACAGTGATATTTTCTTAACTTTGATCTTCAGTTATTGCCAACCAAACCCTGAGATAATCTCCAATACAGAAAAAAAAATCTAATTCAATATCTACCCATAATTTTTAAAACAGAACTTAGCAACTTAGAAAATGAAGAAAAGTCCTTAATGCTATCTGCATAAATACAAAACAACAAAATATCCATACATAAAATTCTTTACATATGATTTTAAGTGATAAAATATTGCAAATTTAATCTTGAAAATAGGAAACAAGAAAACACAGTTCACAATGACTATTTCTAGTGAACATTACCTAACATATACAACAAGGCAAACAACAACAACAACAACAACATAGAAAGATTGGCAAGGAAGAATTTTCAGATAACAGACGTGTATACAAAGGAAGTCCAAAGAATGTTCTGATAAATTTTTAGAATTAATAAGAATTTAGAAGGTGTGTTGAATACTAATTAATATAAAAATCAATTGCATCTTTATATGTCAGAAAAAAAGGTGTTAGGGAATGTAGCAAAAATAGTAGTAACAAAATGATTAAGTATCAAGATATAATCTAATCAAGAAATAGGTATAACTTTTATGGAGAACAATTTTAAACTTTAATGAAAGTCATTCTGAATAAATGGGACAATATCCATGTTGGACAGGAAAAGTCAAATATTTTTAAGTTGCTACTTCTCCCCTTAATGTAACCACTGAATCCACCTAAGTGCTGTAAAAATCATAAGTGTTCCTTGTGTAATTTAAAAAATGGATTCTAAATTTTTATAGAAATAAAAAAGCTGAAGTATGGCTTGAACATTAATGAAACAAAGAATAAATCTGGGGAATCTATCCAATAGATATCAATATTTACTTCAACACTACATGTACAGACAATAAAACAATTGTCTTGTTTTGTTGAGATACAGACAATTAAAACAATTTAAGAGAAGAGAGATCACAGAAACATGACCACACATAAGAAAAGTTTCTTGAGAATGAAAAAGTGCACAATATGTAAATATACCTCAAAGTATACTCAAAAATCAATTTAAGGCGGATTGAAGCCAAATGTGAAAGGCAAGCTATAGAACTTTTAGAAGATAATCTGAAAATTATCTTTATGATCTTACAATAAGTAAGGATTTATAAAGCAACACATCAAAGGCATTAATCAGAAAAAATATTGATCAATATGAGCACATTATAACATAGGATTTGTGTTCATCAAAAAACAATGTAAGAAATTTAAAAATATAAACTACAAGTTGAGAAAAGATATTTTTAATAACTAAAAAGGCATTAGATTATAGAATATATAATGGACTCCTTCAAATAAATAAGACTACAATAGTCTAGTAAAAATACGTAGAAATAAGCAGATATTTAACATAATAGGCTACTCAGTATGTTAAAATGTATTACATAATATTACAAATAAATATATTAAAATAGGAAGAGATGGCTAATATGATTATTAATGAATGAAATGTTAATCAAAGCTACAAATGGGTTAGTATTTTATCTTGGTTAAGTAGATCAAAATTACGAAATCAGATATCACCAACTACTGAACATATATGGATCTATGGAAAGCCATAGGTTGGAAAAATAATATTGAATTTTCTAAGAAAATAAAAACATTCAGGATTGTTTGCAACAGAAAAATCAAACTAGAAAAATAAATGTACATTAAAATAATGTTGGATAAATAAATGGTAGTATAGTCACAAAGCTATTTCACTAAACAAGGAATGTACTATTGACACAAGCATCAATACAAGATAAATCTAAAAGTTATAATTTGAGTAGAATGTATTCATGTGAAATGTAAGATGTGGTATATTCCCACTGAAATGAAATTCACAAACATTTGAAATATAACAATAGATAGCTTACCTGTATCTGATAATTTTAAAGAAAATGAAAGGCATGGTAAACAGTGACATAATACCAGTAGGGAGGAGAGGACGCTCTTACGTGGGCTTCAAATGCTCTATTTCTACACCTGAGTAGTGGATACTTGTGTTTATTTTATTATTATTACCTGTAATTTATAAGTTAATATAATGTCTTATACTTGTTAATTATTTTGTTAAAATAATACAAATAATCAAAGTTTTATATAGCAAAAAATGAAGGTGTTATGTACAGTCTTAAAATCTATTATTTACAAAAAAAATGAAGCTGTACATTTCTTAAAGCTGGTTTTTGTGTGGCAATTCTAATGCAATGCTGCCCTAAAAACGAACTTTGTTTTAAACAGCAAGATATCCACACTCAGTGTGGTTAAAGCAAGGGTGGAGCCCACTGTGGGGAAGTAACACACCCAAAAAGGCTTCAGTGAGAGCAAACTGCACATTAAAATTGCCACGTTTTTCAGAGCCTCAGTCACAGTTAATTGGTTAATCCTTCTCAAAAAAATAGGAGAAAAGCTCATTTTTGTAGATTAGCCTTCCTACCTGGAAGTAGGGTAGCACCTGTGGCTCAGTGAGTAGGGCACTGGCCCCATATACCTAGGGTGGTGGGTTTGAACCCAGCCCCGGCCAGTTGTGGCGGGTTTCTGTAGTCCCAGCTACTCGGGAGGTTGAGGCAAGAGAATTGTCTAAGCCCAAGAGCTGGAGGTTTTTGTGAGCTATGATGCAACAGCACTCTACCAAGGGCGACAAAGTGAGACTCTGTCTCTAAAAAAAAAAAAAAAAAAATTAATACTATTTATCAATCAATTAAGATTTTGTGAAGTTGATTTATGCAGGTTTACTACCAGGATTCAATTACTATATTAAATACATGGATGATATTGCTTCAAAAAGAGAAATATGAAGGACTACATGGACAAAAATGAGTTGATAAAGCAGTGCTTAATTTTGTATTTAACTCCCATGTCCTTTTCTAAATACACTCTTCAAATGGTAAATTAACTTGATGCTCTAAAAGCAGGCACAATGTCTCCTTGAAAATACGTATTTCAGTATTTCTACTAGAATGCTATCTTCCATTCAGGTAGGAAGATACACCTCCCAAGCTCTGCTCCCTTCCAAGAAAGCATGTTAGCATATAGAAAAGGTTCTTAAGATTTTGAAGTTAACAACAATATGTATCAAGTAAGCTATTAGGAAATCTCCTTGAAGATATCTCTGAATCTCTGTCTGTCTTAAATAGGCAGCACTGTTACGATAAAATTTGCATGTCTCCTGTTCCTATCTGAATTAGTTGTAGACTTCTGAGCATTTATGACTCAGGACCTCGGAAGCCAAGCAACAGAAACACCCAGCATTCTGGTTCCTCTGTTTCTAGTGACATAGTGAAATCACAACAGTACCTAAAGAGAGATGGAATACAAAGAGCCAGTTGAACTTTCACTAGAAGCAAGACACTTTCAGTTTTTATTTCTGTGTTGAGAAGAATATAACTGCCACAGCTGACATACTCTGGAGATGCTGAGGTAATTTTTAGTGAAATGTAGAACAAAGTGTTGCCAATAGAGTACCTCGGAGGGCTCCAGTGATTACTACTATCATGGGTTTCAACTTCGAAATAAAATGGAAGTCTTCCAATGTAACCTCTCAGAAAATTTCTTCCGATTACATAAAGCTCCATTTTCGTGAAAGAATCATACTCACTTTCTTGTTTTATGTGTTTAATTCTTCCTGGGAAAAATTACTCATGCCTAGAAAGTTTGCAAGAATATAATGTATGAAAAAAAATCGCTAACTTTGCTTTAAGACAGGAAATTTATTTATATCTGAATGTAAAAAATTTTCTAAAATATTACTCCCTATCACAAAATAATAATAATTATTATTATTTTTAATTTAAGGAGGTTTATTCTGAGCCAAATTTAAGGACCGAGACCTGCAGCCCCACTCAGGAAGCTTTGAGCCTTGCCTCAGAGTGATGGGTTAGTTTGGTTTTATACATTTTAAGGAGACAGAGATTATAGAAGAGGTCATGAGGTCATTATGTGGAAAACACTCATTGGTTTGGCCCAAAAGGTGGGACATCTCAAAGTGGGAGCTTTCAAGTTATAGGTGGGTTTAAAGATCCTTTAGCTGACAATTCGCTAAAAATTAGGCTTCGTATAAAAGACCACGAGTCAATGAAAAGAAATGCTTACAATAAAGGGTCTGCTGATATTGATAAAAATAAAATAATGATTGTTAATTAAATAATTAAATTAATCAACAAAATAATTACTTTATTTTTAACAATGTCAACAAACCCTTAACTTGTTTAATTGTGTCCAGCAACTTGGTTAACTGAATGTAAAAATGTTAGTTTAAATGACTGAAATCTTTGCAAATCCTTGGTGCTAGTGAATTTCTACAGATTGAACAATAGAAAATTTAGAGGTCTGGCAATGCATACCTAAAAATGTTTGTTTGTTTGGTCATTAATTAGTTCATGGTCATTAATTCATATTCATTTTTCCAAGGTCATCACATTACCATTTAATATTTTATTAAAGGGTATCACACAGAAGGGGCAGCAAACTGCAGTGGACAACGTAATGAATCTTTACAAAATGAACGTGTACATTTTACCAACACCCAAATTAATAAACAGATTACTAACACTGCAGATGCATCCTTTACACCCTATTCAAGAAACGAGACACTCTTTTGTGCCTGGTTCTTTCCTTCAACATTGTATTTGACAGTCATTCATGTTGTTGCAAGGAGCTAAAATTTGTTTATTCTTATTGCTGTGTAATATTCCACAGTTCGCCACAACATGTCAATTCATTCTACTCCTCTAGAGCTTATGTGCAGGTTCCAATTTGGGATAATTATGAATAATGCTTAGGTAAACATTCTTGTACATTTATTTTGGCAAGTATAGCATATATTTCAGTGGAATTACTGAGTCATAGGGTCCAAATGTAATTAGCTTAGTAGATTCTGTCAAACATTTTTCTAACCTGCGTTTATCAATTTATAGGCACATACATCATTTATGGGAGTTCAAGTTGCTTCATATTCCCACTAATGTTTGATATTTTAGCTATTCTTATAGTTGTGTAGTAGTATCACTTAATGGTTTTAATTTGCTTTTTTTCTGATAAGTATCTCTTCATGTATTGGCCGTCTGGATAGCCTTCATTTTAAGTGCCTGTTTAGTAGATGGACTAATACATGCCCACACAAGAGAGAATAACTCACTTTAATTCAATTTGGGGGGAAGGAGAAGGAGAGAGAAGAATGAGGGGAGGTGAGTGGGGGGAATTAGTGTACTCCCACCTAATGGGCACAATTTAAGGGTACATGGCATACTTCCTGGGTGCAGGACACAACTACAACTACAACACAACTAATACCTGAAAAACTCAAATATTGTAATCTAATTATTTGTACCCTCATATTAATCTGAAATAAAAAAATAAAGCATCTGTTTAAGTTTTCCTTTATTTTTTCCATTGTATTGCCATTAAGTTATTTTGAGGATAAACCAAGATGTTATTAAATGAAAGGATTTTTTGCAACATTTTTATCAATTAATATATATTATACATATATATACACACATATGTATTTATATACAGTGTGCATATGTATGCATATATATATATATATACAAAATTTTAGAAGCATCCGGCTTTCTACATCAAATGAAGGCTGTGAGTTTTGCTAATGTGACATTTTCTTAACAACTTTTCTTTTGTGAAAGTAAGAGACTATACATGTAAATTCCCCAGGAGACAATGTGACATGTTGAACCAGCTCAGTAATGATAGCTACTCGTATTATAATTATATTTAATTGACTTGAGTTTGAAGCATTAAGAACATTGCTCAGGAATGATATCCCTGAACAAGATGGAGCTCCAAACCTAATGGAACAAATGATAACTGATCAAAGAGTTTCATCAAAAAATATTTCCTCAAAGTTAAAGTATCCTTTGTCTAATAAACATTCCCTTCTGGTAGCTCTACACGAAGGGGAAGAAGGAGCAATGCATAATCTGGAAGGCTGGCAGCATGAAGATTATGGCTTTGTCAGCTGTATTACACTGCTTGTCAAATTCGAATGAGTCAGGGGGCTTTGTCTATGTGGATTTTGTTTTACAGCCTCTCAGAGTCAGAAACGTTTTCACCCTTAAGGTTAACAGATTTAGGATATATATGGTCTTCAAATTAGTTGGGTGACCTAATTTCCTCTTGATCTCAGGCAAGGAACACTTTCAAAGTTCTTGTGATATTCTCCTAGCAGGTATTAAGCACATTTAGGGAATGGGCTTAATATTTTCTTCCATAAAATATTTACCCATACGAGAGTGAGAAAAGTCCGTGACCTTGATATTGAATGAACGTGGCAATTACATATTCACACTACAATTGACCAAAGAGTTTGAAGTGGATCCAATAGTCACTAGATGCCTTTGCAGGACATTTGAATCCAGGAGTTTTACATTCCAACATGGACTTTGAGAAATGTAAACATACACTGAGGCAAAATTTGAAGTAACAGGTCACAGGTGTTCAAGTGAAAGAAGCAGCATAGGTACTATACTGGCATGCAACATTTCAGAAAAAGAGTGACTCTTGTTAGCCTTTATATCTGAAGGGCTATATCAGACATAAAGAGAAGAGTGAGGCTCCAAGCACAATGGCAAACGGCAGTTTCCCCAAATATTATAGCAGTTCTGCTTGTATAGTTCTCAGAGTAGAAAAATCATTATCTTTTAGTCATACCTCCAGTCATCCCAGAAAACTGTTCAGCAATTAAAATTTTGATATTTTCACATTTGCATGTGTAGGCTGATATGCTCGTGCATAATGTATTAGTGTGCACTTGGTGCATGATTGAGATATATTGTTGTAATTTAAATTATTTCCATGTTATGCTTTGGGGAAGGGGGATTACTAAAGCTTAAAAGACTCCTAGAATTAAGACCATCATTCTGTGTTAATGCATCTCCGATGTGCTAATTACTGAAGCACTCTGAGTGGTTGCTTGAAATATAGTGCAATTCAGAGAGTTAAATACAGAATAACAACATCAAATTATGTATTTTCTTGCTTTTCTGTTATGAGTCTCACATTCTAATTTTCATTTATATCATTATTTTTATTTCTTATTCATTTAGTAACCAAAAATTCATATGAAAATACTTCACAAGCTTAAATACTTGCTTTTAATTATCTTTCTTTCAGGGTAAAAACCCAGGCAGGGTTCAGGTTTGTGTTAACTAAAGTATTATGCCTAATTTATTTCTATACTCCACATTTCTCAATTATATTTGGCCTTCTGAAATATCTTCCTGAATTTGACTAATTTGATTTTGAAAATCACTTTTTAAAACTTATTTGAGAACATTTAAAGTTCATGATTTCATTGGAATTTGTATGATTTAAGACTATAGAAAATTAAAGTTTTGTTTTACAAAAGTAGAAAATAGGACATATTTAAATGTACTGTGGAATTGAAGTCAATAAAAAATCTAGCATATTTCTAGAGAAAGAATGACAGTGCACAGCTAATTGACACTATACAATTTTAATATTTTATGCTGATTCTCTTTGACTGATCAAAGTGGAAAAGGAGGGAAGTTTCACTAGAATTGCACCATGGTTATTCCTAGAGCAGAGTGTAAGGCAGGGTGATGAACACATTGTGGGCCACTCCTCCTTCTACTAATATTCAAAGCAGTCTGGAAGTCTTGAGAAGGAAAAGAAGGCCGGGAGGACATGCTGAGGAGCAACATACAGTCTGACATTTGAGACAGCAGAAAGAGAACAGAGTCGCAAAGCCAGAGTGGGAGAATAGGAGAAATAAAAGGAGATGTGTTTATGTCACGAGTATACACAACACAGGAGAAACTGAAGTGTTTCTATGCTTTTACCCATAGCACCGACTGGATGTCCATGAAATCTGTGAATATGTCCGTCTCATCACCCATTTATTAGATATACATTGAGCCCCAGGAAGTGGGGGTTACAACAGAAACACACATCTGTGTTCTTGTGTGGACTCTCATGAAGCTTACAATCTAATGGGAGACTGCCATGATATCAATAGATATACAAATAACTGTCATTACAATTTTGATCCTTCTATGAAAGTGAAGTTCTCTATGCCAGGATCTCAGATCTATATAGGAGTCCAGGAAAAATGGTATGGAAGAATAGTTAAGAGCCTCAGATCAAATCAGAGTTCTGGCTTTGGTTCACTTACTAGCTGTGTGGCTTTGGGTTATTAAACTGTCCAAGATTTCATTTAGTTACTTTTAAATGAATATAACACTAGCATCCACTTTATAAAATTTCTGTAAAAATTGAAGAAGTAATAGCACAAAGAAGAGGACATGAGAGTTATGATCAGGAAAACCATACACAGGGCTTTAGTATTGGTATTAGTATGCTTCATGGCTGATGGTCATCATGCTCATATATATCACATGTATTCTTTTGTATCTATTGAACTCTTTATACTTAGTCTTCAAAAACAATTTTTAGAAAAGTTAAGGAATGTAAGATATCTTTAGTCTTTATATGTTGTTGATCTCTGTGTGGTGTAGTATTATGGAAAACATTCAACAAAGAATATCTATTTTTTTTTAAAATAGACAAAAGAAAAATATATTGAGGGACAGTAAATGTAAAAGGCTTATACCAGAGTACTTCAGTGAAGAGTACATTCAGCAAGAATGACCTTGGACCATGTGGGGAACTTGAAAGTGGTTTGGCTGACCTTGACCAACACTAGAAAGAAACACAGTAAGGTTGGAAAATAGTGAGAATGCCTCTTTGGACAGTGAGGTTTAGATGGAGTAGCATTTAAAGAATAGAATAGATGGTTGTAAGTAAGCACTAAATTGATTAGTATTAATCATCAGGTAAGAGCTGTACAAAGAAGAGGTTCAAGCATTGGTGGTATGGTGGTGAGAATAGCTTCCTTCCAAAGAAGAGGTTCAGGTCAACACAAATTTGTATAAATGCATGGTTCTCTAACTTCTAATGAAGGAGCCCACTAGAGTCACTTTTCAAAAACACTATGTTCTTTATAAGGATTGTTACTAGAATATATTATGAATGAGTAATGTTTCAAAGGAGTAATCTAAGGAAGTCATTGAGAAATGAAAAGTGGACTCCACCTGGGTATCTCGAGAAACATAAACTGCTTCTCTTTTTAGTGAATATTAGCAAGTCAGTCATTCAGTCTCTACTTCTGTCCCTATTGGTATTTGGGTTGACAACAAGCTGGGCTCCATAGTACTGCCTGTGTTATGAACATGCCACATCCAACTCTTTCTGAGGGGTCTGTAGGAAGAAAGATAGAGGTAGTGCCTTGAATGGGGCACAAGGGAGATTTCAGGTTTGTGGGGCTATTCTTTTTTTGATCTAGTTGAAGATTATATGGGATGTTTATTTTGAGATAATTCAAAAAGCCAAATGTTTATAACGTGGGCACTTTTCTCTCCACATATCTCAATAATTAACTTAAGAGGAAAATAGAAAGTTACGGACTTCCCCTTCAACCCTACCCCAAAACTGATGTTTTAGTCTTCAACACTATATTCATGCTTTTTATGTGGGTTGATTTGGGAAAAAAACAAAGAAACAAAAAACTCACCTCACTCCATTAGTGTTGCTCATTGAAATGTTATTGGTTTATAGTTTGGTGTAGATGTAAAATTAGATTTTATAATTTTATGTGTGCTAAAAGCATAACATAAGCTTGCAACTAATTTTAAGTGTATATATGTTTGAATAACATAAAAATGGTTCATGTCAAGACGTGGAACCTGTGATCATTTCTTTGCTGTTGTTTTTTTAACCTTAAAAGGAGTTCTAATATATTTAACTAGATTTAGTACATTTGAGAGAGTGTGAATTAAAAAAAAAAAGACAGAGATAAAAAAGTTCTGAAAATCTTATCTTTTTGGCACTTAACATTTACTTATTGTAGGAAATTATTTTTTTTTCTGTATCTTTTCAAAAGCAATTTCTGCTTTCCAGGGATGGTTGGAATGAATTTATATCCATGATTTTTTCACAAAGAAAAAGTCATAAAAATATTTTTGACCCTACTAAATAATGGGCCAGATATTAGAATACACGATGGTGCGCAGGGATTCCTTTCCTTCTAATCCAGTGCATATCCAATCATTACAAAAAATACTTACCTGAGTGCTCATAGGTGCCAGGTAGTATTCCCAGCAACAGGAGTTAGGAATGGTAATACATATATGTGGTGTGTATCAGCACAGGGAACCTATTATTCAAAACTAGAATTGTAACCCACTTCCTACTCATTGTAAGAACTGATTTATTAATAAGTCTAGTTGCTGAGAGAGAAAGAGAGAGATGCTATAAAAATTAGGAAAACTGTTTAACAAATAGCACTTATCTTTAGTATGCCATGGTAACAGTTTAGATAATCTGCATTTCAAAACTTGTGGCCATGGCTGTACATTGATAAAGTGATATTTGCTTGTTTTTCAGGAGACACAGGAATTATAACATAAGATACTGAAAGAATGCTCAACAAAACATTATTCATGGTTATTCTGTGTGGTGGGTTATGAATGAGTTTACTTTCTTCTTTATGCTTTCTGTAACTTATACTTTTAAATAAAGAGAAATTAATTGCTTATGTAATCAGAGGAAAAACAGAAAATTATAAACTTCAGACCTTGAAACTAAGTTTAAAAATCGATAAATATGCCAGTATCTGCAATGATCAATATCTCAACATTTAAATATAACCCCAGAGATGCATCATTTCCTGAAGGTACAGGACAAACCCAAACAATAAATTATTTCTCGATCAATACCATATAACTTAAGAAAGACTTTCTTACACAGTGTCTGGCCCTGAATTTGGATTGCTAAATATATGAAAGTATAGTTTTTTTTTTGTATTTCTTCTCAAGAGCATGGATCTAAAATTAGGCACAGAAGGTGATGGTGAAATAGAAACTATTTGAGCATACGGGTAAAACTTAAAGCACTGTCAGTAGCAGAAAGCATAATCAGAAATAGTTTTCCAGCTAACTGAACCAGAACTCTCTATTGAAGGGCATGACGGGGTGATGATGTCTATTTATTTACTCAGAGACATATTATATTTTAGTACGTAGAGATTTATATTCCTCCTTGTGTAGCAAATCAGAACACCAATATTCTTTTATTTTTGCAGTTTTTTTTTTTTGTCTGAGGCTGGGTTTGAACCTGCCACCTCCGGCATATGGGGCCAGCACCCTACTCCTTTGAGCCACAGGCGCTGCCCAGAACAGCAATATTCTTAAATGTACATTTCCATTTAGTATTCCAATAAGGTATCCAATTCCCTATTGAGAGAGTGCAGATGTTCTTGATATTAACTTAAAATCTTTAGACCTCTGTGTCAAAAATTCCTTATTAGGAAAAATTCTCACACAGAAATTATGGCATTTTAGAGATAGAAATAACCATTGAGTTTATCACTCATAATTTCCCTATTTTTGAGGTGCAGGCATTGACATAGAGAGCTTAGTTTGTTCACCCAAAGTTACCTAAAAAACAAATGGCAAAATTCATTTTTTAAGTTTGTTCTCCTGATTCCAGCCTAATGTCTTCCTGCTGATTCTTAAACATTCAACCAATCTTTTCACAAATACTATTTCAACAACTTACTCTTTGCAAATACTTTTCCTGCTTTTATTTCATCTTTTTAGTTGTACATCAAAAGATATAATCTGTCCTCCAGGATCTTATTGACAGCAACTCAAGCTTTCAAGAAAACTACTTCAGCATGTGCAAATTCACAAACAGGCGAAGAAGAAATGGGTGAAGTAAGAGGCACAGGGTTACGTTAGGAAACTAATTTGCTAAAATAGAAAGATCTTTGCTACATGTATAAATTAATTTAGACATCATATTTCTCTAACTCAATCACAACATGTTGTAGTATTAACAGGTAATTTTTTAGGACAGCTAAGTGCTTAGAATATTGTTAGGCAACATGAAAAGATATTATTAGACCATATTTTCAGGGACCTTCGCATCTTACTTAGGAGATAGTACAAGTAGAAAATTTGTATAGTATAACATTCAAGAAAAGCCCGACTGAATACATTATAATGACAAGTATTATAGCAAGAAGGTGACTTGTCATGGATGCTCAGACAGAAATAGTAGGATTACTGGGAATGGCTCTGTGATGAAGCTGGAACTGAGGTGGTGCTGGAGACTGGCAGATAGATTTTCTAGGTGGAAACATAGATTAGCAAGAAAACAGATGGAAGGGAGTAAACATTGAGTGGACATTCTACTCTGGAGGGCAGTGATCGAAGTGCCTGGTATGAGCAGATATTTCAGAGGTTCCAGCCAAAGCAAAATGAGGCCAGAGCAGGAAGGGAGGGATACACCTGAGAAGCTATCAGAGTTTTCAGGAAGGAATGAGCCAGGGCCTGGCCCACAGAACAGAAAGAAAGAAACAGCACTAACAATCAGAGATAAGGGAAATTAGACAGGATATGAAAATGATTCATTTGCCCAAACCCTAAAAAGGACTGATTGTCACTCATCCAGTCAAGGAAGATAGAACAAAGCAAAAAATGCAATAAAATAGATGTCTTATGCTAACATAAGAAGTCAGCTCAACTAATCTTGACCCTTTTCTTTCCTAATCAGATGAATGCTAACCTAACTACAGATGAAGAAAACAACTTTAGGTGAACAGGTGTTCTTTAATATTACCGCCCAGGAGATAAGCTAGTTTTAATTAAATAAGTTTCCAAGGTCAAGGAGATTGAGACATAAAGTGGGAAAGTGTATTTATCTACTAAAGGAAAATGTTCAGCATACGGTAAGGCAATGGCTTTACTATCTGATGGGCATAAAAATTATCTTATAGAATTTTGCTCTAACTCTATATACTCCTCTTTTATAGCAGAGGAGTTAAATACCAATTTCTTAGCAGCAATCTCCTAATTTCAAAGGCATAAACTTTAAAACATGTTAGCTTTCTTCTTTAGATTGGTGTTAAAAACACAAATATCCAGTGGATAACTTCTCTGCCAAGCAAAGCACAACAATTCATTTTCAATCCTGAGTTTCTGCTAATATTATCTCCCAAACAAAATAATTTTCATTATCCAGTGTTAATGAGTGCAAAGTAAGATATATTCTATTTGTGGCCAGAGATAATGTTGACATGACCAACCGTGGCTAGTAAGGAATGCTATAGATGTGTGTCGTGGTTTGGTCCGGAGAGGTACCCAGTGAGACGATGTGAAAGGTGTCCTGAAATCCTCATTTAACAAAAGATGCAAATCAATCCAGGCTTTAGAGAGGTCTTAGGTCTGGCAGGAGCTCATCTAACTATCTGAACAAAGTTACATGCCTTAAGAAAAGTGTTCTCTATTTGTCTTCTTCAAAATGTTTGCTTAATCATTTCTGTAATTGCATATGTTCTTCTATGTTTTTTATTGTTTTAAATGTGTCCATGCCTTTCAGGCTTTAAACAGTTTCATAGACAGTTTCATCTACCTAAGCCAAAAACTTATTAAGCATCACCAGTCTGCCTGGCATGCAAGTTGCCCAGAGGAGCTTTCAACAACTGCTTCCTTGGACACACAAATTTTTTTGTTCATCTGAATACTCTAAATCCCCTGAAAGCTCATGTTCAGTATGGGATAGTGTTATTTGTAGAGGAGAGTATTTCTGTCGGAGAGTAGGTGTGGCTGCTAGCTGTGCCCAGGTTTGTTTTTCTAGATTTACCAGGGGCGTCCTGAGAAGTAAGAAAACAAAAAGTTAGCATTTGGCTCTCTTTCCTTAGTAATGACAATGCCCGTTAGGAAGATTATGGCTGATAGGCTGATATCAACCTCAGCCTTGAATCTGACTCTGACTGATCAACTTGGATCATTTTCCAGAGAGTACTATGTTCACACCCACCACTCTCATTTGCAAACCTTGAGATTTTTCATTGCTATGCAGTAATGAAGAAAGTATGCTCAGGGCCTGTATTCTAATGCACCTGGCTCATACTAGCTTTTACTATTTAATACTGGCTACCAAGAATGGATTTGCAGAACTTTGGGGACACAGTGGTTAAACATAACTACTATTAATCATTAAATCATATAAATTTACAATTAGATTATATTTTTAAAAAGGTAACACATATGTAAAACTTACATTTCCTAAGTATTTTGTTACATTTCATTATGATCTATGCCTTCAGGCTACTTATGCCTTCTATATCTGTACCATAGATATAGTTTAGTAGAAAATAACGTGTTTTTCCCCCAACTTTGCACTCAAAGATATGACATTGGTAGCTTGGGATAAGCTGGAAATATTTACCCCACAAAAACTGGCAAACGCTGCAAATCTGGAGTTCCACTACCCACTAGAAAATTGCTTGTTAAGCATTTACCAGCACACACTAAAAGACTCACTATTTTGAGGGCACAGCCATTGGTCAAGATAAAGAATATGTTAATTTAAATGATATCTTTTCCTGTGTGAATATCAGCAGACTGATTTTCTCTTACAAGAGAACATTCAAAGGATGAGTTTCTAAGTATAATGACCCAGGAGCATTTCCAGTAAATAAAAACTATGTGTACGCACAATCCCAAATGCTTATATCAAGTGTTTCATCAAGAAAATTTTAATTAAAGCATATTTCACTGCATGGGGGAACAATTATAAAGCAAATTTACGAGTAATAATTTATAATATGTAAGACCAATATTAAAGTTTTGAGAA
Organism: Perodicticus potto; assembly: GCA_963574655.1. Classification (NCBI taxonomy): domain Eukaryota; kingdom Metazoa; phylum Chordata; class Mammalia; order Primates; family Lorisidae; genus Perodicticus; species Perodicticus potto. The sequence continues at coordinate 45,130 of CAUYRH010087210.1, forward strand.
TGAAATAAGATCTAATTAAGCAATTAGGAGGATTATAGTTCCAAACAAGCTATTTTCATTACCTAGACAGGAATATAAGGCTAACTCCATTTATAACATTTCATTTAAAGTCAATCGACATGTTTTCCAATGGAATTATCAGATATCAAATAATCCAGTTTAACTCATCTTTTTGCTGTTAAGAATTTTAAACACATGGATGAAGGCAACTCGGGAATAAACATGAACTGTTTCCTGTTATATTTATCCTCGAACATATGTTCAATTTGCTTTTGTCAAATTTAGGTTTAGGAAACAAATTCACGAATTCTAGTGTTTCGCTAATAAAGTTCTACTGACAAGTCAAAAATCGCACAGTTGTGCCTTGGGTCCAGTGTGCGCCCGTGTCTCTCCCAGTTGGGTCCAGGAGACTGCATATCGAGATTCCTTAGCTTCAACAAATAGAAACATAGGAGTCTAAAGTTTGCAATCATCTGGCTGGTGCATGAGAACATAATAATTTCTTTTTGTCTAATCAGAAATCATAATGTAGCAATCTGCTCTCAAGGCGTTTATACAACACTATGCCCCCGATTTTCACACTGAACTCTGTCCCAGATTGAAACCACTCAATGACTCCTAGAGTCAGCTCTGCACAGAAATCACTGTGGAATAGGTATTTTTAATAGAACTTTCTGCTTCCAAGTCATGATGTCTTTGGTTACTAAGCTCTCCTCTACCCACTTTTTTCCTTTTGTGTCTCTGCTGTGTACACTGCTTTTTTATGTGTACACAAGCTTCCGTTACATGGATAACTTTTATAATGTTCAGTTAAGGGCTTTTAGCGTGCCCACCTCCTGACGAACGCTCCTTGTACGTGACAGGCAGGTTTTTACCACTCCCTTCCTCACTCTTCCCTCTTTCTTGATTTCCAATTACCTTTATAGCTCTCTGTGCCCATCGATTAATGCCACATTATTAGAGACTCCATGTAGTTTTTGTTTTTCCATTCCTGAGATACTTCTCGTAGGAAAATGGTCTCCAGTTCCATCCAAATTGCTACAAAAAATCATTTTATTTTTTGAGACAGAGTCTCATATGTGGCCCTTGGTAGCGTGGTATGACGTCACAGCTCACAGCAACTTCAAACTCTGGGCTTAAGTGATTCTCTTGCCTCAGCCTCCCAAGTAGTCTACAGGCGCCCGCCACAATGCCTAGCTATATACTATTGTTGTTGTTGCAGTTGTCATTGTTGCTTAGCTGGCCTGGGCCAGGTTTGAACTTGCCAGTCTCGATTAATGTGGGTGGCACTATAACCTGTGCTACAGAGCTCAGCCGATATTTTATTCCTTTTCATGGTTGAGTAGTAATGGTGCATAGGCCACATTTTCTTAATCCACTAATGAATTGAGGAGTACTTAGATTGATTTCACATATTTGTGATTGTGAACTGGGTCCGAATAATCATTCAAGTGCAGATGTCTTTTTTTTTTTGAGGTAAGTCTGTGCCCTAAGTAGAGTACCATGTCATAGCTCACAGCAACCTCAAACTCCTGGGCTCAAGCCATCCTCATGCCTCAGCTTTCCCAGTAGCTGGGACTATAGGTGCCTGCCACAACACCCGGTTAGGTTTCTTATTTTTAGCAGAGAAGGGTCTCCTTCTTGCTCAGGCTGGTCTTGAACTCCTGAGCTCAAGAGATCCACTTATCTCAGCCTCCCAGCGTGCTGGGATTACAGGCGTGAGCCACTGAGCCCTGCCCAGATTTCTTTTTGATAAAATAACTTCTTTTCCTTGTGTAGATACCAGTAGCAGGACTGCTGGATCAAATGGTAAGTCTGCATTTATTTATTTGAGTAATCTCCATACTGTTTTCTACAGAGGTTGTACTACACATGATTCACCTCATAAACAGGCAGAGAAACAAGGACCAGGTGATCATCTCAAAGGATCCAGAAAAAGCAATTTACAAAATCCAGCATGGATTTCATGATAAAAACCTTCAACTAACTAAGCATAGAAGGAGCATACCTCAAAATTAGAAAAGTCATATGTGACAAACTCACACTGACATTATACTAAATGGAAGAAAAAAACGTAGAAAGCGTTTCCCCTAAGAACTAGAACAGCACAAAGGGCCGACTGCAACCACTTCTATTCAACACAGTGCTGGAAGTCTTAACAAGAGCAATTAGGCAAGGGAAAGAAATAAAGAGTGTCCAAATTGGGAAGGAAGGGGTCAAACTATCACTTTTTGCTGATGATATGATCTTTTACCTAGAAAATCCAAAAGACTCCACCAAAAACTCCCTAGAATTGATAGACAAATTGAGCAAAGTCTCAGGTTACAAAATCAATGTACACAAACTATATAGTACATACATTATATGTATACATACTATATACCAGGGGTCCTCAAACTTTTTAAACAGGGGCCAGTTCAGTGTCCCTCAGACCTTTGGCGGGCCTGACTATAGTTTAAAAAAAAAAACAACTATGAACAAATTCCTATGCACACTCCACATATCTTATTTTGAAGTAAAAAAATAAAACGGGAACAAATACGATATTTAAAATGAAGAACAAATAAAGTTAAATCAACAAACTTACCAGTATTTCAATGGGAACTATGG